>LTAE01001403.1:15864-47139 GCA_001647135.1 Pontederia paniculata | reverse complement strand
ATATATATATATATATATATATATATATATATATATATATATATATATGGTTGTGATTTGATTAGAAAACAACTAATAGATATATGGTACATATTGCAAAAATGGGAGAAATCAATGGATGAGATCATGCGCTACAATAGAAATTACTATTTATCTTCTATCTCACGTACCTGTGATCCAACTAAGGAAAAATTAAGAGAGGAGCGAGCATAATGAAACCTTGAATGTGAAAACCAATAGATCGGTCGTCTTCGTTCACCAGAGGGTTGAGAGCCTCGTCTACTGCGATAGAAGTGCAGCTTCAAATGTCGCCCACGACGAAAATATCTCATTCACTAGAGAGAGAGAAACAAGGGAATGTTGCAGACAACTGGCGAGATGATGATTGATGCGTCGAGATCGATGAGTGATTCTGCTTTGTCAATTTTGATGTATCGTCGGTTGGTGTTGTCTCCTCATCGCAATCAATATATGGTCAGGAAAGGATGTCATAATCTTTTGCAGTCGTTGTTCAACATCGACGACGAATGATGATTCTTCGGGCGAGACGCGGATGGTTTCAGGCGTCGGTGAAGAACTCAAGATCCTTGGCAATATGTGAACGGTGTTTGGAGAAAATAAATGTAACCTCCCGAGAACTCGCCCCACACATGTACGAAGCGATATTCGGCATGCGTCGAGGTGGTTCCCGAGGCGCCACATGGACAAAATCATACATAGCAACTGAAAACATATAAAAATCAAAGAAAATATTTTACATAACTTGACCCATGGTCATTATAAAACATAATGTTAACTTAAGCATATCAAGTGACATCAAAAGCCCTTAGCTTATACATAGTTTTGAGCTACATCGCCCGATACATAAGACTCAATACATGAAAATAAGGATAAATGCTACTAATTGGCTATACAAGACACTTAAACACTTTTACAAACCATGCCATGTGCAATCTTTCTACTAAGAGCAACACCAACATCTATGATTGACCCAACTTGCTTGCAAGATCCAATGCACGGGACAAGTCCCATGAGCTTTCGCCCAGTATGTAAATCCATAAACATTAACGATGAAATCTTTACATAAGCATCATATACACAATCATGATATAGCATAACTTTCATGCATTAATAACAATAAAGCATATTGGATCAGAGATCCATCAATATACATAAGGTTCCATGAACCCTAATTCATTTAAGTCAATATATCTTTGATTTTATCCATTTTCATATCAATAATCATATCTAATTAAACACTGAAACATTAGGCTTCCTAATGTTCATATCAATGACATGTTGTGTTCATACTAGACCTTATCTTGTTTGTTGTAATTTGATAACCGAAAGCTCACCTTGTGACTTACTTGAGTCATCCCCATATATCCATCCCCGTTTAAAGTCGTCCCTATTTAATAATGAGCCTTGCTGATCTCATAGCCATAAAGATCCTTAATCCTTTCATCAATATGGTTCCTTGAACCATTCATCCATCAATTATCAAATGACAACCCTAGGTTCATGTCAATAATTTTAAATGAGTCTTTAACATGTGTTGGAGAATTGGGGGTAACCTTGGTCAGTCATAATGGTTAGCTAAACTAGGGACACACTAGCTCTTGTGGACTCTACACGAAGCAATCCACCAATTCCCATGTCTGAGTCATAACATGCGAGGACATCAATCCCCAATACATATAGGCTCCCAATACCTCTTTCCAACATATTCATTTCAATCATTCAATACATCAATACATTAGGATTTTAACATATTACGATTAAGCATGCAACACATAAACTAGGTTATCAATCAGTGGACTTGATAAAGTAAATATCAATGATAAACTATCGAATCTCAGTAAGGTAGTCAAACTTGCCCACAGGTCGATCGATCTATCGACATACGCAATAGGCCGTCATCCGACCTAGTGGTCGGTTTTACCTGGTTCAACTGTCTCGCTACACTAATCACTAGGTAGGTCGAACCTATCTAAGTTTGATCGACCAACTTACCATATGGTTGTTGTTCAACATGAGGGTCGGTCAGCCGACCTTCATTATTGAGGTCGATTAGGTTCTATCGACACGCGATTGGTCTCTAGAACTCTCTAGGCCCGATAGTTGGTCATTATGTAAACATATTGCATTGCTGTCCTAATTTGCATTTCTTACATACACATCATAGATCATGCTTTGCCACATATAAACATCATTAAAACCAGATTGGCACAAGGCCAATGTGGAGATCCCTCTACATACCTCTTCTGCCCTAAATCTCCTTGTCAATGCTTGTCCTCTTCTTTTCTTTCCCTTCAAGATCTAGCAACCTCTTCTCCTTGTATCCTTAGATCAATTCCTCCTCTTATCTTTGTTGATTTGATGCTGAAACATGGAACAAATTCTTCAATTTTCGGTCATGGGCTTTGGGGTTGAGTTTTCAAGGTTGGTAGCTTCCAAATGGGAGGGAGAGAGAAGCTGAAAATATGGTGAAGGTATATATATGAGGTGGCAATGGGTTTGAGTGGGTTTGAGGGTCCAATGGGTGAGGGTTAAGTGGAATCATGTCTCACTTCTTTTCTATTTTTTATTTTTATTTGGGAAAATATTATAGTCTACTCCCCTTAAAAGAAAATTCGTCCTCAAATTTAAATTAATGTAAACACTCAACAAATATATGTGGAAATTGAGCTTTCATTTCTTCTTCAAGTTCCCACGTAGCTTCTTCTCCTTGATCATGGTTCCATGCTATCTTGACAATTGGCACAATCTTATTGCGAAATCGATGCTCGCGATATTTCATAATCCTTATCGGATACTATACAAATGTCAAATATCTCTTTAGGTTGGGTTCTTCAATAACCAATGAATGTGAGCTATCATCGTTATATTTACGAAGCATCAACACATGAAAGACATTGTGTATCCTAGCATAAGAAGTCAACAATGCCAATCTATATGTTTCTTCGCCAACTTTTTCTAATATTTCAAATGGTCCAATGTACATTGGACTCAATTTTCCTTTTCGACTAAATCGCATAACTCCTTTTCTTGATGATGTCTTCAATAACACCTTATCTCCAACCTTATAAATTTGTTCTTTTCTGCCTTTGTCCGCATAGCTTTTCCATCGGCTTTGGGCAGCTCGCGTCCTTTCCTTAATTATGTCGACTTTTTCAGCATACTTCATCATCATTTTTTTCCCAATTAATCTCCTTTCTCCAACTTCAGCCCAGCATATATAGGATCAACATGATCGTCCATACACATGTCCCATAAGGATCCATTTCGATACTTGTGTGATAACTATTATTATAAGCAAATTCTAGCAATGGTAGATGTGCATCTTAAAAATTGCTATAATTCAACCTCATTCATAATGCATCTTAAAATCATCTCCAAAACTTTTCGGTAATCCTTTGATCTCTATCTGATACGATAGAAATCGAAATCCCATGCAAATGGATAACCTCTTTTACATACAATTCCATCAAACTCTTAGTAGATTGTTTGCTCTTCATGGATAAGAAGTGTGCTGATTTTGTCAACCTATCCACGATAACCCATATGGCATCATGTCATTGTCTCGTCCTTGACAAGCTTGAGACAAAATTTATAGTTATGTGCTCCCATTTCTATTCTGGTAACTCCAATGGTTAAAGTAGACCGATTGGTCTTTGATGCTCAATTTACTCATTGACAAATCAAACATTTAGACACAAACTTGGCAATTTTCTATTCATTTCCATCAAAAACTTATTTGGAGATCCTTATACATTTTTGTGCTTCCTGGATGGATTGAAAATTCCAACTTGTGACATTCTTCCAAAATTTCTTTTCTTATTTTCTTGTCACTAGTAACCCATAATTGATTCCTAAATCTGATTGCACCATCATTCTCATATCTGAAACTAGTATGCTCTTTGTTGCACAAAGACACCATATAATCATACTCTACCTCATTTTTCTGCTCGAATAATCCTTTGGACAAAGATCCATTTGAATTCCAAACTAAGCATCAATATTGCTCCATGTCCAATAGGATTTGACTTCCATTGGCCAATCTCCTCAAGTAAATTCCATTTATTTACCCTCACAAAAGCTTTCAATCCTTCTCATTTTTTGCTCAATACATCTACCACTCAATTGGCTTTCCCCAGATGATACATGTTGGTAAGATCATAATCTTTTAAAAAATTCAGTTATCTTCTTTGTCTCATATTCAATTCCCTTTGTGACTTTAAACTCTTATGATCTGAGTACACTTTGAACTTTTCACCATACAAGTAATGTCTCCATTTTTTGAGTGCAAACACAACTGCAGCCAACTCTAAGTCATGAGTTGGGTAATTCACTTCATGCTTCTTCAATTATCTTGATGCATAGACGACAATCCTTCCATGTTGCATCAATACATATCCTAATCATGTGTCGCATGCAAATCCACCACTCCCGGATGGAAGTGTCAATACAAGCGCAGTTGTAAGCCTTCTCTTTAGTGCTTGAAAACTTTCTTCACATTCTTGGGTCTATAAACATTTCATGCTTCCTTGTGAACCTTGTCATAGGTGAGGCAATCTTTGAAAATATCTCGACAAATTTTCGATAATAGTCAGCTAGACCAAGAAAACTCTTGATTTCAGTTATTGTACTTGGTCTCTCCCAACAACTTCCATCTTAGATAGGTCAATTGAAATCCCTGCACCTGATATTATATGACCAAGAAATATAGTCTGGTCTAATCAAAATTCACACTTCGAAAACTTGACATATAATTGACGTTCTCTTAATGTCTGCAATATCATCCATAGATGTTGCCTATGCTCCTCTGCGCTTGACGAATAGATCAATATTTCGCCAATAAACACAATGACAAATTGATCTAGGTAAGGTCTTAAAATCTTGTTCATCACATTCATAAACGTTGTAGGAGCATTTGTTAGTCCAAAAAGCATAACCAAAAGGTCATAATGGTCATACCTTGATCGAAAAGTTGTTTTCAATATATCATTTTTGGCTATTCTCAATTGATGGTGGCCACTCCTCAAAAAAAAATTTGAAAATATCGATGTAATTGCCAATTCTAACAAATCATCAATGCATGGCAATGTGTATTTGTTTTTTTATCATTATCTTGTTGAGTATTCTATAATCAATGCACAACCTAAGTGATCCATCCTTCTTCTTGACAAATAACACTAGCACACCCCATGGTGATACACTAGGTCGAATAAATCCCTCGTCAAGCAATTATTGCAATTGGGTCTTCAATTCATTCATTTCAACTGACGTCATGCAATAGGGTGGCTTAGTAATTGGTGTTGTCCCTAGCATTACATCAATGTGAAATTCAATTTTCCTATCGGGTGGTAATATAGGTAAGTCTTCAGGAAATACATCTAAAAATTCGTGCACTACAACAATTCGTTCCAATGTCTTTGGCTGGGTCATCCATAGACACACTTGCAAAAAATCATTTACAACCCTTTTTCAATAGCTTGTTTCCCTTAATTGTCAATATCATTATCATTTCTTGCCAGATGATACCCTTCGAATAATATTTGGCATCCTTGTTCAATGTAAATGATCACTTTTTTTCCGTCATTGCACAATCACGTCATGGTTGGCTAACCAATCCATACCTAATATGATGTTGCAGTTTGTGATGGGTAGCACTACCAAATCAGTCGAAAAATTGATGCATTCAACCTGCACACTAACATTTGGAATGTACCTTCTAGCTGATATATCTTCAATTGGGATCAATATCTTCAATTAGCAATACATTCTTTCTATTTTTACCTTTAACAACTTAATAAAATCATATAAAATGAAGGAGTGCGTAGTACCTGAGTCAAACAATACATTTGCATAATGATTTACTATAAGAAGTGTACATTGTATCACTTCATTAGAACAACTAGCCTCTTCTATTTGCATGGTATAGACTCTCCCTGATATCTTTAAAGGTGCCTCATTCACCTTGCCTTTGCCTTTATCTCTTGGAGTTTCTCGCTTTGTAGGCAATCCCTCACATATTGTCCTTGTTTGTCGCAACCAAGACATGCTCCATATTTAAAATAACATTCTACAAAATGAGGTCTATTGCAATTCAGACATGCATTTACCTTTCTCATTGAGGGTTCTTCCTTCCTAGGAGGTTTCCACCACTTCTTGCTTAGCATCCCTTTGCTTTTTTGTTCATTTTTATGTGTTTTTCCTTTGTCATCCTCCTTTTGACTCTTGAAAGTCCTATCAATAATGGTTGCCCTTTTGATTGTCTTTGCTAAGGTAGGAGTCTCTCCACAATCTTCTTCCATTTATAGTCTGGGACTCAGTCCTTCCACGAATTTATTAACCTTTGCTCCTTCAGATTTTTCCAAATGACTTGACATACTCCTCAAGTGACATCTTGCCTTGTTACAAGGTCAGAAATTCTCTTTTCTTTTGTTCCTTTACATGTTGTGGAAAATATTCTCGAGTGCCTTCTTGCATTTCCTCTAACTAATTTTGTCTTCATTGGAAAACTTGGTCCTTTCCACAGATTTCCACCAATCCTTAACATGTTTAATCAATTTGTGGGTAACATAAGTCACCATACGCTTGTTAGGGCAATCACAAACTTCAAGTTTTTCTTCAATTGTCACTAACCATGAAGCTGCCTTGTCCGAATCTCTATCATCGGTGAATATCATCGGGTTGGTCTTCATAAACCTTTCATAAGAACTTGAGCGACTAGCGGTTCTTATTTGGCTAATGCTCATTCTAATGGCCTTTGCCATTCTTCGCATGGTTGTCATGAATGTGTGACGTTCCTCGTCAACAAAATCACGTTCACCACGACGATCCATAATCTTAAACAACATATAAATCGCCCATTGGATGATCAACAATTTGATAAATGATTGAATGCTTACTTTTACTTTGCAATATTCGGTGGATGCTCATGACGATTGCACATGGACTTTGACTTTTAGGACAACTTGACCTAAACTTAGACAAATGATTCCAATACTTAGAACAAACATTAAGCTCTGATACCTAAAGTTCTGTAACGACCTACTAATGCACCCCACACATGTACGAATCGATATCCAACAAGCGTCGAGGTAGTTTTTGAGCCACCACAGGGACAAAGCATAACATAGCGCCGAAAAATATATAAAAGTTAGCAGAAACGTTTTACATAACTTGACCCATGTTCATCACAAAATATAATGTTAACTTAAACATATTGGGTTACATCAAAAGCCCTTGGCTTATATGTAGTCTGGAGCTACATCGCTCGATACATAAGACTGAATACATGAAAATAAGAAAAAAATGGACATACGAGACACTTAAACACTTTTATAAATCATACCATGTGCAATCATTCTGCCAACAACAGCGCCACCATTTATGATTGACCCTACTTACTTCTAGGATCCAATGCAGGGGATAAGACCCATGAGCTTTCGCCTAGTATGTAAAGACAAACATTAACAATAAAATCTTTACATAAACATCATATACATAATCATGATTTCACATAACTTTCATGCATCAATAACAATAAAGAATATTGAATATGTGATTCATCAATGTACATAAGGTTCCATGAACCCTAATTCATTTAAGTCATTATATCTTTGACTTTAGCCATTTTTATATCAATAATCATATCTAATATGAATTCTCAATAACATTAGGCTTCCTAATGTTTCATATCAATAACATGTTGTGTCCATACTAGACCTTATCTTGTTTATTGTCATTTGATAATCGGAAGCTCACGTTGTGACTTCCTTGAGCCGTCCCCATATAGCCATCCCCATATGAAGTCGTCCCCATTTAATAATGAGCCTTACTCATTTCATAGCCATAAGAACCCTTGATCCTTTCATCAATATGGCTCTTTGAACCATTCATTCATCAATTATAAATTGACGACCCTAGGTTCATTTCAGTCATTTTAAATGAGCCCTTAACATGTGGTTGAGAATTGGGGCAAACTTGGTCGGTCATAATGATTAGCTAAATCAGGGACACACTAGCTCTCGTGGATTCTTCACGAAGCAATCCACCAATCCCCACGTCTAAGTCATAACATGTGGTGAAGTCAATGCCCCAATCCTGAAGGCACCCAATATCTTTCTCTAACATATTCATTTCAATCATTCAATACATTAGCATTTTAACTTATTATGGCTGAGCATGCAACACGTAAACTAGGTTATCAATTAATGGACTCGATAAAGTAAACATCAATGATAAACTATTGAATCTGAGTAATGTCGGTCGAACCTTCCCATAGGTCAGTCAACCGACATATGCTATAGCCCATCATCCGACGGTTGAACCCAGTTCAACCGACTCGCTATACTGATCACTAGGTCGGTTGAACCTAGGGTGGTCATTTGACATGAGGGTCGGTCAGACCCAGTCCAACCGACCTTCGCTATTGAGGTCAATCAGGTTCGACCGACACACAATGGGTCGAACCTAGAACTCCCCAGGTCCGATAGTCGGTCGATCGACTGTCGCGATTTTTTGAAAAAAATGAAATTGTGTTCTTGAGGTTTCTTCTAAGTTTTCGACGATGCCAATTCATCACAAAATTGGAGATTCTTACAGTAGCATTTTCATAAAATTGATCATCTATAGACCATCATAAAATCATCTTTATCTAGCACATGAAAATCATAATTTCAAGAGCTAAACATAATTTAAGGTATTATGTAAACATATTACATTGTTGTTCTAATTTGCATTTTCTCACATACACATCATAGATCATGCTTTGCCACATATTAACATCATTAAAACCACATTGGCACAAGGCCAATGTGGGGATCCCTCTACATACCCTCTTTTCCCTAAATCTCCTTGTCAATGCTTGTCCTCTTCTTTTCTTTCCCTCCAAAATCTAGCAGCCTCTTCTCCTTGGATCCTTATCTCACTTCCTCTTCTTCTCTTTGCTGATTTGATGCTGAAACATGGAACAAATCCTTCAATTTTCGTCCATGAACTTTGGGGCTGAGTTTTCAAGGTTGGTAGCTTCCAAATGGGAGGAGAGAGAAGCTGAAAATCTAGTGGAGGTATATATATGAGGTGGCAATGGGTTTGAGTGTGTTTGAGTCAGTTGAGGGTTACGTGGCATTGGGTCCCACTTCTTTACTATTTGTCTTTTTATATTTTCTGTTTTTTTGGAAGGTATTACAACAACTTCCTCCAGTGATACTTGGAGGGCGAGGGCGAGCATGATGCCATTGGATCCGCACATGATGAGGACATGGCTATCCTTCAAAAGAGACAGTGGCAACTTCTAGGAGGAGTGTGACGAAGAGGATCGCAGAGGAAAAAGAGAAAGAAGTAGAAAAGAAAGGTGTCGGTTCAAGGAAACAAACAGCTCCATTGAAGAAGGCGAGAGATGGATTTCGAACAACGGATTGAGACTAGTGTCCTATTGTATTTTATAAGTCGTTTGTCCGTTGTGCTTTGCCTCATTTATTATCGGCCATTTGATGACAACAAAAATGATCTCATAATGATGACTTCAATGATTATCTTCATAACGATGACTTTAACGATCATCTCCATAATGATCATAATAGTCACATTCTAATAGTAGCAACAACTGAGCTAATTTAAAGACTTTGAATCTTTCGCTCTATTCCATAACTTCCCAATTATACAATTTCCAGATTTTAAGCTTGTTCAATGATGGAAAATGCATTCTTAAGAGGGGATCCTCAGCACTTTGTACTTGATCCATCTTTCTCATGAGATATATTTAAGAGATAATATTTGAGCAAGTGTTGGAAGTAGTTAGTTCATATTGATGACAGTTACCAAAACTTAAGGTGATTAAATTGGAAACGAATGATTTTCAAACCAGTTTGGCAATTTAGTACCTGACTAATCCTTTAGAGTAAGATTTTACAGGTGGGCACTCGGCTAGGGATTTTCAAAAACTTCTCCTACAGTTTCTTGCTCCAAATGTGTAACAACCCAATCGATTGAAAAAAAGGGGAAAGAAATAAGAGAAATGTTGGATAGATTAACCCTGCCCATGACGGGATCATGGGTGGATGATTATCATAACCACCGTATGAAGTGGTTGTTGGAAGTCCCAAAGATCGACATGATGCAGCTCTATATAAAGAGGTATTTAGTCATTTGGTGTAGGTGTGTAATCTTGTAACAGGTCTGACAAACTACCAAAATTCTGCAAGAATTCTGAAGTATTGGGATTATAAACTTGTGGTCTTCTTGCTCCAGTGATCAAAATCCTAACAACGATACAAACACAATGATAAACTGAGCGTGGAAGAACTTAACATTTCCGTTATAAGGTATTTATAATACCATTCATACTATCCTATAAAAAACTTACAAGAGTATCAGAGCCACAAAAGGTTTCTTCTTATTCTCTATTATTTTCATCGGTTGTGCAAATTAATCTTTTATTAATTTTGCACCCTCGGTTATATGACCATAATCGAGGAGCAAAAAATCAAACTTTTTATTGTCACTTGCACTACTATCAATTGGAAATGTACTACACGTTTTAATATATTTTTTCCTATATATATACTATTTAAAAAAGGTAAATGCTCATTTTAAATAAAAAAAGATTTTTTTGTGCGCAGACGAGCAAGACATGGCTCGCGCGCATGTCATTGGTCGTTTGTGCGGACATGGTCACATGCGGCGTCTAGACGAGCGGGGCGTCTAGACAAGCTGGGTGAGTGGATTTGAGTATGGGGCAGCGAGAGTCTTTGGGGCATGACGAGGCCATGGAGCGGAGTCATGTTGAGGGTCTTTGACAAGCGTCCCGCAAGCGCACGGGGCCTTGTTGTAGTAATAAAATATCGTTCCCACAGGGAAGCAGCCAAGTACTAGAATTATGGTTCTCAAATCGTTATTTAGACGGTTAGGGTTAGGAGAGAAAAGTCTACACTACAATTAAAACTAAGTAAGAAGAATCCGAAGAGAGGATGCATATGCAACATGCAACTAGGTGGAAATATGTATAAGATATGTTCTAGGATTCCGAATCCGTCTAGGATAATCATACAAATGTTAGTGATATAGCATGCAATAGATTCTTGATTCACTCCATAATTCATGCAATCCTCTTTCAAGGCAACACAATTCTAACTAAGGTTATGGAATAACACTTTCGTGCACCCACACTAACAATAGTTGCATTATATTCATGAGGTTGTAGAAGCAACACTAGATGATTCTATTTCTAGACATCACACTTTGTATCTTATTAGGCAAAGCTACTAGTAGGACAAGATGACTTTCATCACTTAACAATCTAGGATAACTTCAATGAGTTAGCGACTCCCACAAAGTTTAGTATCACATTCACCCAATAAAAGATTCACAAGCATGCATAGTCACCATTCCAAAGCACTTAAACTCTAAACATCATCTAACCCTAAAACAAAGGAGAATTAGCTATGCATGACAAGAGAGAAAAGAGGGAGAGAAATAGAAGATGAAAATGCCATACAAATCCAAAGTTGATACATTACATTAAACATAAACTAAGTTTAGAACACTACAAATCTAACATACCACTTACAAGAATATTTACAAGCATCAAACTGTAAAATGAGCATCTAGTCCATCCTTTTGGAGCTCCCAAAATCGGTCCCCTAAAGGGCCTCTAATGTGAAAATGGCTCCCCGGCGGCTCTCTTTCTCAGTTATGACCCTAAATTCCCTTTTATACTACACCAAGTTCAATACAATTGCGCTACGGCCAGATGACGATGCATTACGGTCCACACAGGTGCGCTATTGGCAAAAGACAGCTGTTACGGCCTTTGACGAGTGCGCTATGGCCATGAAACATGCGCTACAGTGAGATAGGATGCGTTACGGTTTGAGAAGGGGTTTGCTACGTGCTAAATGCCTTGTCGCTACGGTCTTGTGAAGAACCCGTAGCGCATTCTTCACCGTTTGATTTCTAACAACTTTGAACAGAGTGTGGCTACGTCTTGACACTTTTGGCTATGGTCTGATGTTTGGTGAATGTCGGTCGAACCTTTGATAGGCACTGTTCATGTCGGTCGAACCAATCCATTGTCCTCATAATCTGCAAAATCAATCGACTTAGTGTAGCTTGCATTTCTTTGAAGGAATTGATGTAAAATAGGATTTGCATTGCATGATAATGCTATGAAATAGGTGAATTATGCTAACCATATGTATGCATTTATCACACTTATCAGTCTTGCGCGGGGCGCCAAGACGGGCGCTTGAGCGGCAACAATCCAATGGGACGTGGGGCACCAACAGGGGGGTGTTGTGGGGGATGTCAGAGCATCAAGACGGGCACTTGAACATCAACGATCCTATGGTACACGTGATACCGATGGGACAGGGTCATGCGAGACGTCTTGCGCGGAGCGTCAAGACGGGCACTTGAGCATCACCGTTCTGATGGGTCACCAAAGACAAATGCTTGACTTGCTTCAAGGTGGAGGCCTCATGTACAGGGAGGGTGTCTTTGAGTGTTTGGTAATAGTGTCGAGCGTCAATCCCACTATTGAGGTATACACACCAGAAACATCAACGATGCTTTTGGGAAATGACCGATTTTCATTAATCAAGGCAAGAGTCTACATCAGGGTGTAGGGGTAGCTTGCTTTCCTATAATATACAACAGGTCCAGAGGATAGAGTGGTGAAGAGTGGCATGGAGGACCAGCAGGGGGGTGCAAAACTACCTAGGCATGCGTATTGCTAGCCACTAGTTGGCAGATCTATGAAATGTTAGTGAAATCTCTAAAAATAGGGCTAAAATACATGGTAAATTCTAAAAAATAAAAAAGGATAACTTGGGAGCATTCATTTTATGTCCCTTGACAAACGTGGGCATGGCCCATGAAAACGAGGCGCCACAGCAAGACGCGGTGCATATCTTTGGTGCAAACGCTTGGCCTGGGCGTGCGATGATGTTTGAGCGGGTCATAGAAGCCCATGACATTCATCCACACCAAAGTCAGCGACATCCCTGACACCATTGACCCGGGTTGTTCAGGATCTTCATCTTGAGTCAAAACTCCACTTTTCAGTTGGTCGCCTTGCTTCGTCTTTGGCTTCATCAACGTTGTGCAGCGCCAATAGAGTCTGAGACATCTGGGTGTGCGGCCTGACTTCACTTATTGATTCTTCGTCCGTCAAGATTCATTCAATGTCGACTTCTCTTGACTTGCAAAGCATTGACTGTGCGTTGGGAGTTTGCTCCAACTACATGGCATCTTTTGAGCAGCCCCTAATGGAAGACAGGGTGTTGTTGAATGCTTCAGGGAAGCTCCAACTTGTATGCTGCTTTCCCACTCTCTTCACGATTAGGAATGGGTCATGGAAGTGACAACATTGTCTGAGCAAGCTATCGCCATTTCCGTGGGATTGGCAAGGCAATTTGACTCGAACAAATTCACCCACTTGGAACTTGTTGCTTGATGCGTCGACATCCTTCCTCTCGTTGTTCAGAGCTTTGGGATCCTTCATCTCCATGGGAGTTGATCAAGGTTGCAGCGTGGGTGCGCTTTGAGACTTACCACCACTGGATGTGGTCTTACCTCGATCCTTCTTTCCTGCGGGTAGAGCAGTGGTTGAAGGCTTTAGGTTGCATGGTTTCGGTGTTGGGGAGTTGGGACCCCTTCGAATGTTGGCGAGTTTTGGAGTGACTAGGGTGTCCTAGTGATGCATTGCATTGAGGAGAGCATTTTGGACATCTTGCTCTTTCCCCCGCTAGAGAGGGTCAATGCAGGAGATCCTTGTGACGTGGATCACCAAGGAGTTTGTGAGTGACACGATCGATGTGGTGATGCAATCGAGGAAGTTCAGTACCACCACAAGGTTGTGGTCGTCCATCGGTATGATGTTCTAGTTGACGGATCCTGACTATTCACCAAGACACACAGGGATGTCTTGGGTGACGCTTGAGGTCGACACGACGTGTGAGTTCAAAGCCTTGAACTTCACATGGTATTTGAGAATGGAAAATTGAGTCTCTTGGCGGCACTCTTAGAGATGAAGTTGTTGGAAGAACCAGTGTCGATGAGGCCATCGAGTTCCTTCATGTTCACTGTCAACTTGGTGAAGAGAAGACTTCATTGGTCGGTCGTCGATGATGTCGACATGACATTGAGGACATGCATGGCTCCCAAGCACTTGGGCGACATGGGATGCTCCTCCTCTTCTTTCTGAATTCCAGTAGAGACCATTGCGTTGATCGTAGGATGCTTAGGATGGTCCCGCGTCCAATGTGCTCCGTCACAGATGTACAAATGACTTGGCAGTTTGGGCTTCAGCTTGTCCATGTTGAATGGATTCTTCCCAAGCAGTATCTTGCTTTGCTCGTCGTGATGGGGTTCGGCTTCCACCCATTTGACGATTGGGAATTTTCTCGCCACCAATACCCTTGCCATGGGGTTTTGGTGGTGTTGCCCTCGAGTCTGGGAACTCTATGAGAGCTTCAACGGCAGCCAGAAGTGAGCGGTGGTTGGTGCAGCATTGCCGATCCAACTCTGTGCGGGCCCATGGCTTGAACCCATTGACAAATTCTGCTCGAAGGATTTGCTCGTACACTCGGGGATTCTAAAGTGCGGCTCTAAGAACTCCTTGACGTACTCCTTCAAAGACTTCTTTTGTTGGTGACGGAGTAGCTCTATGTTCGCCTTCATGTCCAAATTTGCGGAGCATAAGTTAGCATTGAGTGCCTCACACAATCCTTCCCATGTCTCGATCTTATCCATGTCACCATGATCGACGACCTCGCAAATGCAGCGCCACCATAGGTTGGCCTCATCTTGCAAGAAGAAGCATGCATTGATTATCATCCTCTCTTCCAATGTAATGCCCTGAGTCTCCAAGTACCGCTGAACATTCACAAAAAATTCCTTGATTTCCTTGGCCGATCCCTCACCTTTGTAGGGACGTGGCCTCGGGACATCGATGGGGCGTTGATCTAGGGAAGAACTGGCGCCAATCCCATGATCATTCGCCGAGCGACATTCGAGCAACTTGAGCTTGTTGTCAAACTCCTTCTTGAGTGCGCCTCGTATGGCCACCAGTTGGCCGTCCATTGATTGCCTCAAATTCATCATTGTCGCCTACATGGTCTCAACTTGGCATAGAGTGGAGCGACTTCACTTTGCACATCCTAGATGTCAATCGATTCTTGGGAGATGGCATGCTCTTTGAGCGCTTCCATCTCCATGGCTAGCGGGGCAAGCTGATTTTCCAACGCGGACATAGCATCCTTAGATCTCGCGCGGCCATGCTCTAGGGCGAGTGGTGCACAAGCTTTGTTCTGTCTCTCCAGGTCATTCGGCACGTCTGAACTGGAACCCATTGTTGCAGTGCAGAGGACTCAAAGCAAAGATGCTATAATACCACTTGTCATGAGTCGTTTGTGCAGATACGGCCACATGCAGCATCTAGGCGAGCAATGCATCCAGACAAGCCTAGGTGAGTGGACTTGAGTGTGTGGGCAGCGAAAGTCTTTGGGGCATGACGAGGCCGCGGAGGAGAGTCGTGTGGAGGGTCTTGCGCGAGGCACAAGACGGGCGCTTAAGCGACAACGATCTAATAGGAACAGGGCACAGATGGGGCAATGTCATGTGGGACTTGTGGGGGTGTCAAGATGGGCACTTGAGCGTTAATGATCCGATGGGAAGTGGGGCATCGATGGGGCAGTGTCATGTGGGATGTCTTGCACGGGGCGTCAAGACGGGCACTTGAGCGTCACCATTCGGATGGGTCATTGAAGGCAAATACTTGGCTTGCTCCAAGGCCGAGGCCGCATCTACACGGCGGGCATCTTGGAGCGTTTGGTCACAATGTGGGGTGTCGATCCCGCTATTGAGGCATGCACACCAGAAACATCAATGATTCCTTGGGAAATGATTGATTTTCATTAAACAAGGAAAAATGCTACATCAGGATGTAGGGGTAGCATGCTTCCCTATAATATACAACAGGCTCAGTGGGTAGTGTGGTGAAAAGTGGCATGAAGGACCAGCCAAGGGGGTGCAAAACTACCTAGGCATGCTTATTGGTAGCCACTAGTTAGTAGACATATGAAACGTTAATGAAATCCCTAGAAATAGGGATAAAATACATGGAAAATCCTAAAAAACCGAAAAGGATAACTGGTGAGCATTCATTTGATGTCCCTTGACAAAAGTGGGCATGGCCCATGAAAACGGGGCAAAACGACAAGGTGCGGTGCAGAGCTTTGGCATTGACGTTGGGCTTAGGTGTGGGGCGATGTTTGAATGGGTCATAGAAGGACCCGTGGCACGCCTTTGTGTGCTATCGCATAGGCTTGGCCTGTGCGATGCACATAGTAACACGTGGGCTAAGGCCCATGCGACGTGTGAAATGCTGCGTGGGTCAGGGCCCGCGCGATGTGTGCAAAGGTGCGGGGTTTGGCTCGAGTGACGTGTGCGGACATGTGAGACAAGCCCGTACAATGCATATGCAGATGCGTGGGCCAGGTCCGTGCGCACACGTAGCATAGGAACACGAGTTTTGACCCACACGCGAGCTAGGCCTGTGCGCCAGCTTTAGCGCAAGCACGCGAGCCAGGCCCACACGCCAGCCTTTGAAATGTGTGCGGGCCTTGGCCAGCTGCGCTAGCCTTCGAGCCTATGCATGCTCGATTGAACAATATTTTTTTTGAAATTATAGTATATTAGAAAAACTTCAAAAAAAAAATTTGGACTTGTATTGGTGACATGACATTTAAATGATGCAATTTGATTTATTTTTTGCATTATTATTATTTTAGCAAATTAATGTCATTATGATTATTTTACACAATCATGCCATGACAATTTAAAAAATTAGAGATATTTTTCTAAATATTATTTGTCATTATCTTTAGATATTCTTGATATGATTATTTTGACAAATATAATCATGTATGCTATTATGTGCAATATTAATAATGCAAGTCATGCATATTATATGATTATTTTATTATAAGGACATAATCATATTATAAATGCATATATGAGATCTTTTGTCATGTGAAATATGTTATGATTTTGTGTCATTTTTGGAGAAATTACATGTGGCAAATCTAGTTTTTAGATTTTTGGTGTAACAAAATTTTCTCACATGACATTGCATTTTTTTAATGTATAAAAAAATGTGCAATAATTGATCTCGAAAACATATGTATGATATTACAATATTAACTTATTGTTGTATGAATAATTTTGATGTTACATATATTTAATTAAGGCATGTGACGAAATAAGTTTTCATTTTTATGAAAATTAATATGATAATTAATCATATGCCTAGTGTTATACATGTATGTGTTTTTTAAAGCATGCGACATATAATTCTGTATTTATATGTAATTATAACAAATTATTATTTCCATGCTTATTATCATACATATATTATTCTCAATCATGTAACAAATAATTTTCATTCTTTTAAATGAATTATGTGATTTTTTATATGAATTATGTGATTATTCTTTTAAATAAAATAAAACACCAAATAAAATAAAGTGTAGAAAATTATATATAAAATGACTCCAACATGAGATAAAATATGAGACAATTATCTCCTTTTCATAACTTATTACAAAAGAAACATAAATCAAACTAAGGACTCATGTAACATGCAAGCATCACCATCATGAGCATTGCCACCATCAACACCATCCATCATCAATCACGTGCACCTGCAGGATCAGATGCAAGAGAGTTTCACCTCTAATGAGATAAAGCCCAGTATGTACGAATCATATGCACTTTATAAAAGTATATTTACAAGAACATACTTTAATATGAACATGAATAATAAGGTACACGAATAATAAACATCATTAGAGATATCACATAGCCTTCATCTTTTCTTTTTCTTTTTCATTCACTTTGGATATGTCTTCTCATTTGCTTGGTACTTTCTTAAATCAAAACAATACTTTACTTTCTTTCTTTCATCATTTCATTTGCTTCACTTTATTTTCTTTGCCTTCCATTCATAGAAGTTATTATTATTAACTTCTTTCTTGTGATTTTTATTGGAAGAGATCTTCATTTCTTTTAAGGGACACCATGGTACTTCATGCATCATATCATCAATGGTTGTAGACACCATGACGGAACCGTATATTGCGGGCTAGAATCCAACTATCAAGGATTCTGATTGTTGTACAAGGCATAGAAACAAGGCATAGAAACAAGGCATAGAATCTTGTACAATCAGAGTAGCAACTAACGATGTGTTGCCTTCATCGGCTTGGGATTTCAATGTGTTGCCTTCAGCTACGCCACCACCTCACATATTTAAACTTTCGTTCTTTCCAATTTTCATTCTCCCTTCCAATCCATATACATGGATCCCTTTCGTCTTTTATCTTATTTATATTGTCTTATGTATTACCCTTCACTTTATCATCCATGATGTTGGTTAGATCATGAAACATTAATCATTTCAAATTTCTAGCAAAGTAATCGGTACGCAAGTCAACTAGTCCGAGATAACTATTCACATGTCGTGATTTTTTCTCATGGTAAAACACATTATATAAGTAAATATTGATTTACAATCTATAATGCACTTGAATTTGTATGTACATGCATATGTGATATGAACATGATTAGGATCTTATACATGTATTAATCTACTGGTTAGGTAGCATTTATGAACCTGATGGAAGGATCCATTACTCAAAAACCTACTAACCTAACGGATGTTTATATAACTTATCTCTAGGACCTTGACACAACAAGTTTGATGTCTATCATATAGGATATCTACTAACTTTATATATAGGTATACACACACATTATATATATATATATATATATATATATATATATATATATATATATATTAATATTAATCATGCCATTTATATATGTATATATTGCAAGCATAGTTGGAAGGCGACCTACTGGAAAATAGGAGGTAGATGGGTGATCTTTAATCATCATGTCAACACATATTTCTTTTTCCTTTTTTTTCTGGAAGCATTCAAGAACGGATGTTAACCATCGCCTACATTACATGTTATACCCCAAACATTTAATAATTAAAATATAAGATATAAGTTGATTACGATTAGGAAGAAATTAAGAATTGATTTCAAATTGTTATTCTAGTCAACTTTATATTTCTAATCCTATCCAAAATAGTCCTTAAAGGACCTCTTATCATAATAAATAGGAAAGATAGGAAAAGGAAAGGTATAATTTGAGTAGGATTAGGAAATTGATATGTATAAGCAAAATCAAACTATTGTTCTATATGTTTTAGTATTCCTAGTCCTATCCAAATTAGTTTCTAAAGGACTCCTAATCATATTAAATGTTATCTTAAGGAAATATATTCACATACAAAATCCTTCTTGAGAAGTCCTAATCATATTGAATGTATATCTAAAGGGGTTTGCATCCCCTCTAAATAAGATTCATCCCTCATCTCTTCTCACAATTTATCTTTCCCTCTCTCCTCCCTCTCTTCTCACGGGGTCATGTCAACATGAGAAGGAGAGGTCATGAAGATGGTTAATCATGGAGGAGTGTGAAGATCGATCTAGGCAAAGAACGAGAAGATAGTTTGGCTACAAATCAAGGTATGTAATTAAGGAGGATCAACCTTAGGGTATCTCATATGTGTATGATGTGTATACAGAAAATGGACCATGTCCCGGAGGGACGCGGGCCGTGTTCATGAATTTAATAAATTTAATTTTCATGATTGCATGAGTCCTAACCTATAGTTTGATTAGGAGCTAAAATGAATATTGCATGTGAAAGGGTATGAATTGGTTCCTGACAAATGTTAACGACCAATTCCTTCAAGAGTTGTGGGTCCTTCGGGACTAGTTTCAATATCTTTAGAAATTGAGGGTCCTTCAGGACTAGTTTCCAATTCCTTCGGGGATTGAGGGTCCTTCGGGACTAATTTATATTTGGGTCATGGAGAGAGACCCCAAGGCCTAGCTAGCCTTATTGGCGTCAGGATCAAAGCCAATGTCCTTCACGATTGGTAAAGACTTATTAAAGATTGTATTGTTTAAATAAAGAAAGAAAAGATAAGTATAGATGAATAATGTGGTCCAAAGAGGATACTCACTTGTCTTGAACCTATTGATGAAAGAATATAGGCATCATGAGAGAGATGTAATTGATGTTCTTGTAAGTGATGGACCAAAGGTAATGATTGAACTAAAGGATGATAAATTATGATAATGATAAGAAGCTAAAAAGCTAAAATTAAGTTATCGATTGCTTCCCTAATTGTATCTTCATATATGATTTACCCTATTGAATTATTATTACCTTTTACATATTGGGCCTTATCATTCATGGGATATTGTTTCTCCTACTATTGATCTTGTAGTTGAACAGAAAAACAAATAGGTGATGGTATAAGCGATGCAAACGGTCGTGATGTGGTGACTACACATGATCAATTCTAGATTGAGTCAAATCTATTTTCATTAAGTTATGTCTTTTATTTATGGAACCATGTAAAAGAATATTTTATTTAGATTAATTATGCTATTTTTAAAGTATTACCTTCCGCCTTATGTATTATGATCTAAAGTTAGGTCAAACATGTATGTTGATAACGTCTCTAAGTCTATATTCTTCTAGGTGGCGAAGTATGGATTTAGGGGCGTTACATTACCCTTATCATCATTAAAGCATGCATTATATTCAATAACAACTAGTCATACACTCTACTACACACTCCGTGCGCATAATCACGTGCACATCACAACTTAATTCTAAGCATCACATAACCAATCGTTTCCATTTTTTAAAATCTACCAAAAGAATTAAAAGAACGAAATAAGAAATGAAGAAGATTCCAACACTATAGTCTATTGGCTGAAACATATACATTGAAAATCAACATATCACCATACCTAAAACTCTCAAAATGATAACTAAAAATTATGGATCTATATTAAACTGATTAAAATATGCTGATCTATCCAGTTAGAAATATTTATCTAAAGAATACACTTTTAGTGTGATTTCAGTACATACCTTTTAGCGATCCGTAAATTTTTTATGCTTGTTTTTTTCTCGTTTCTCAGCGGCATTCTTCCCGTTCATTGTTCCTTCTATTCATTTCTCCCGTAGGTTCTCCGAGATGAGACGTCTACGTGAGGTATCAAGAGAAAAAGGTTGATCAAGCCTTACGTTTTGGCCGAGAGATCTTCGAGAAGGAGAGAGTAACAGACAAAGAGGGATGAAGATGAGAGACAAAGTGATCAATAGGTGAGGAAGATAGAGAGATAGCGATGGAGAGGGGCATCACTCGATGAGGGGGAGGCAAATAAAGATGTGTGCTTTTTTGTGTGTGTGTGGCATGATTCCGCCAGGCCGTTCCTCTCCTTTTTTTTCCTATTTTTTGTTTGTGTTCCTTTATTTTCTTTTAAACGGTCGGGTTAGTACATTATTATGGCCTAGAGAAAAGAAGAGGGAAGAAGGAAGAGGAAGTAGGGCAAAAAGAGGCATGCTTCGTGATGATTAGGATAAAACTAATGATCTCTATTGGCTTAAATTCATGACCTACGAGTTTATATAGGATAATATAGGGCTTGAGACAAAATTAAAACGTAACCAAATAAATCTCCTAATTAAATTCAACTTAGGACATCATCTCTTGATTGAAATACGGTCGTGTCCGTGTTGGACCTACTCTGTTTGCATATTTGTTTTTTTTTTTCAACAATTCGGGCGTTACAATCCAAATCTATCTGCAATGAAACACCTAAGAGAAATCAATGTGAGTTCTAGTTCTTAAGCTCAATGCATGATCACCATGGATTTCATGACACAGAGAATTACCTTGGAGTCTGAAAACTCGAGACTTGATCTCGGTGCCATTCTCAGTTCATGGCTTGGAAATCAGGTGACTGGCCTTCCTTAAGGGAGATTCGTGGGTGGCAGCATTGATCAGGTGACCAGACTTGCAAAAGTCGTCTCTTTTGATAATGGACATAGTTAATTAGTTCTTCTAAAAAGAAAATTAAATTAAGGCTTTGAAAGAGTCGAGGTTAAAAGATGTGCTGATCCTTCTTCGTGATGAATATATACTTGAAAAGCAAATAAATTGTAATATCTACCAAAATAAAAGAAAAACAGAAAAGAAAAAAGGGAAAAAAAAGAGTAAGTGGGGGGACAGCCACATGTCATTACCCAATAGGACCCCCAAACCCAGTCACTCTCTCTCCCTCTTGCTATATAAATCCAAAAATCAGAATTTTACCCTCTTTCCTCGCCCATTTCTCTCTCAAGAAGCATAGGAAAATCAACCCTCTCTTGAATCCGAAAATTAAAGAGTTTCACTTGGATTTTCAGTTGCAAATCTGCAAGAAGGAGGAGAAACATTGAGGCTAGGAGAAGGAGAGGGGCTGCTAGAGCTTGAGGGAAAAGAATAGAAGAAGATCAAAGGAGAAAAGAGTAAAATTAGGGCACTAAGAGGTATGTAAATGGATCCCGACATTGACCTTGTGTCAATATAGATATATAAATGAGTTCCTATTGTATAGACACGAATTCAGAAACTATTATGCATGTTTTTTCTGAATTGAACAACTATGTGTTAAGATATTTATTGTTTTAAACCATTCTTATGCTCCATGGTCAAGTTAGGGTTCATATGATAGAAATTTTATGCTTTTAGCTAATTGTTACTGTTCTAAACCCTATTGAGTGAGCATGTTATTGTATTGAGCCTATATTGATTATTGTATAGACGAAATTCGATAACATAGAGAGAAGCCTAGGTCACGTGTTTTTATTTTCTGAATTTCACGCAAGTCGGTCGATCGACCTCAGGGGCGGGTTCGACCGACTATCCGATTTTATGCGTTAAGGGTCCGACCGACTATATATTGGTCGAACTCGCACGACTCCATAATAGAGAGTCGGTTGAACGGGGTTCGATCGACCCTCATGTCAGTAAATGTCATGCGACATAAGTAGCAAACGTCGGTCGATGCAACACTCGACCGACCTTAAAGTCGGACGACGCCCTTGTGGGAGTCGATCGATCGACCTGAGGAAGAGTTCGACCAACCTTGCCCCAGAACCGTTTCGTCGTATCATTTTTAAATTTACTGCATCGGATGATTGATAACCTAGTGTTGCATGCTCAACCGTAATAGGTTAAATTGTTAATGATTAATGTATGATTGAAATTGCCATATTAGAACTCGTATTGGGAGTCTGTCGGGATTGGGAGGGTTGAACCCCTCCATATTATATTGACCTAGACGTGGGGATTGGTGGATTGATTCGCTCAGAGTCCACGGGAGATAGTGCGTCCCATGGTTTAGCTAACCCACATTGGCCGACCAAGGTTACCCCAATCCTCCAATGATCAAATTGGCTCACATAAATTGATTGAATTGAACATAAGGTTGTCCATTTGATGGATGACGGATAAATGGTTCAAGGAACCATATTGTTATTGTTATTGATGGATCATGGATCCATATTGTTATTGTAATGAGCAAGGCTCATATTGATGGGGACGACTTCATATGGGGACAACTATATGGGGACGGATTGAGGAAGTCACAAAGGGGGCTTCATGTCATCAAATGGCAACAAACAAGATAAGTCTAGCATGAACATATAATTTTATCGTTATTGAACATTAGGATGTCTAATGTTATTGAGTGTTCATGTTAGATATTGTTATGATATGAAAATGGTTAAAGTCCCAAGATATAACGACCTAATCATTATTGTACTATGATATAATGATATCATGCTTACATTGATCATATTGTTCATTGCTATCGTCATTGTTATCGTATTGCTATTGTTTTACATACTGGGCGAAAGCTCACGGGTTCTGCCCCTGCATTGGATCCTGCAGACCGGCAGACATAGGGATGGTGGCGCTGCTCTTGGCATGAAGGTTGCACATGACAAATGTTAAGTATCGAGTCTAATATGTTGTATGGCCAATTAGTAGGCCGTTTGCTTATTTTCAGCATATCAATTGTTATGTATCGAGCTACGAGCTCAAGACTATGTATAAGCCATGGGCTTTGATGTTGTAAGTTAAGCATATGTGTTCTTATGACTATTGCATCGTATTGACTAATAATTTCCGCTGTGTTAATTGCTGATTTTATATCATTTTCCACTACGACAGTGTATTGTATTCTCGTATCGCCTCGGGAGCCTCCTCGGCACGTGTCGGATATCGGTTCGACCACGTGTGGGGCGCGCTCGTGGGGCATTACAGAACTTTAGGTATCAGAGCATAATGCTGCTAATGTTGTCTAACGTTGGCTCTAAGTATTGAGATTGTGTGTCTAAGTTTAGGTCAATCGTCCTAAAAGTCAAGTCCATGTGCAATTGTCAAGAGCATCCACCAAGTATTGTTATCGATTTGTAAGCACTTAATTGTGAATTGAATTGTTAATTGCTTAACAATGGATTGATGGTTTATTTCAGAATATGGCCCATCGTGGTGATTTTCATGATCATGCGGACGAGGAACGTCGCACTTTCATGAGCACCATGCAAAGGATGGCAAGGGAAATTGAAAGGAGCACTAGCCGAACCAGAAGTTCAAGCCGCTTAAATTCTTATGAAAGGTTCATGAAGACAAACCCGCCAACGTTCACCGGTGATAGAGATCCGGATAGGGCAGCTTCATGGATAGTGGCAATTGAAGAGAAATTGGAAGTGAGTGACTGTCTAGAAAGGCGTATGGTGACTTATGCTACCCACCAACTCAATGGATATGCCAAGGATTGGTGGAAATCTGTGGAAAGGACCAAGTTTGTTGATGAAGACAGAATCAGTTGGAGGAAGTTCAAGAAGGCATTCGAGAAAGAGTACTTTCCACAACATGTGAAAGAGTAGAAACAAAGGGAGTTTCTAAACTTGCAACAGGGCAGCATGTCACTTGAGGAATATGTGAACAAGTACCTCAATATGGAGAAGCACAGCCCCTTGGGAAACTCTGAAAGAGCAAGGGCAAATAGATTTGTGGAAGGATTGAATCAGGGATTGCAAGTGAGAGTAGTTTGTGGTGAGACTCCTACATTGGCTAAGGCAATTGAAAAAGCAACTATAATTGATAGAACCTTCAAGAGCCAAAAGGATGATTACAAAGGGAAAGCACCGCAGAAATATGAAGAGAAAATCAAAGGAAAACCAAACAAGAAATGGTGGAAGCTGTCAAGAAAGGAAGAGCCTGCAAGAGGAAAGGCTAATGCTTGTGCAACTTGCCATAGAATGCATCCGGAAGAGTGATATCTCAAGTCTGGAGCATGCCTTAATTGTGGACAACAAGGACATTTTGTGAGGGATTGTCCCACAAGGCATGGCACACCAAGGGACAAGGACAAAAGAAAGGTGATTGAGGCTCCTCTGAAGATACCAGGCAGAGTCTATACAATGCGAGCTGAAGAGGCCCGTTGTTCCAATGAAGTGATACAAGGTACACTTCTTGTAGCAAATCATTATGAAAATGTATTGTTTGATTTGGGTGCTATGCACTCTTCCATTTCATATGATTTTGATAGATTGTTAAAGGTCAAAATAGAAAGAATGCATTGAGAATTAGAGATATAGATCCCAATTGGAGATGTATCAACTAGAAGGTACATTCCAAGTGTTAGTGTGCAGGTTGAGGACGTCAACTTGCCGGCTGATTTGGTAGTACTACCCATGGTAGACTACGACGTCATACTAGGTATGGATTGGTTATCCTACCATGACGCATTGGTGCAATGCCGAGAGAAGAAAGTGCTTTTCTACACTAAGGAAGGAAGCCAAATCGTGATTCGAGGAGTGCCTTGAGGAGAGCAAAGGGTGCTGATTTCAGCAATGAAGGCGAATAAAATGATGAAGAAATAATGTAGAGGATTTCTTGCAAGTGTGTCTATGAATGACCCACAGACGAAGGCATTGGAATTGATGTTGTGCAAGAATTCTCAGCCGTGTTTCCTGAAGACTTGCCTGGACTACCACCCGAAAAGGAGATTGAGTTTCACATTGATGTAGTGCCAGGGACAACACCAATTAAAAAAGTCACCTTATAGCATGGTGCCAGCAGAAATGAATGAATTGAAGACTCAATTGCAAAAACTGCTGGATAAGGGATTTATTAAACCTAACGTATCGCCATGGGGTGCGCGGTACTGTTTGTCAAGAAGAAGGATGGATCACTTAGGTTGTGCATAGATTACATAATGCTCAACAAGGTGACAATAAAGAACAAGTACCCGTTGCCACGCATCGATGACCTATTTGACCAATTGGCAACGACATCGATATTCTCAAAAATTGATTTGAGGAGTGAGTATCATCAACTGAAGATTGCTGAAAATGATGTATCGAAAACTACTTTTCGATCAAGTTATGACCATTATGAGTTTTTGGTTATGCCTTTTGGACTAACAAATGCTCCTACAACGTTTATGGACTTGATAAACATGATTTTCAGACCTTATCTAGATCAATTTGTGATCGTATTTGTGGACAACATATTGATCTACTCGTCAAGCCCAGAGGAGCATAGGCGACATTTATGGATCGTATTGCAGACCTTGAGAGAGCATCAGCTTTATGTCAAGTTCTCAAAGTGTGAAATCTGGTTGGATCATATTGTGTTTCTTGGTCATATAATCTCAGGTGAAGGGATTTCTGTTGACCCATCAAAGGTAGAAGCAATGGTGAATTGGGAAAGATCAAGTACAATGACTGAAATCAAGAGTTTTCTTGGTTTAGTCGGTTATTATCGGAGGTTTATTGAGTACTTTTCAAAGATTGCAGCACCGATGACAAACCTTACAAGGAAGGGTGAAAAGTTTATTTGGACCCAAGAATGTGAAGATAACTTCCAAGAATTGAAGAGAAGACTCACAATTGCACCTGTGTTGACACTTCCATCCGGGAGTGGCGGATTTGTGATATATAGCGACGCGTGCGGCACAGGATTGGGATGTGTGTTAATGCAACATGGAAAGGTTGTTGCATATGCATCGAGGCAATTGAAGAAGCATGAAGTGAATTACCCATCATTGATTTGGAGTTGACAGTGGTTGTGTTTGCATTCAAAATATAGAGACACTACTTATATGGTGAAGTATTTGAGGTGTACTCGGATCATAAAAGTTTGAAGTACATTTTCTCACAAAGGGAGCTGAATATGAGACACAGAAGATGGCTGGAATTTTTAAAAGATTATGACCTAACCATCTTATATCATCTAGGAAAAGTCAATTCGGTGGCGGATGCATTGAGCAGAAAATGGGAAGGAAGAATGACTTCAGTGAGAGTTCGAGAATGGAATTTGCTAGAGGAAATTGTTCATTGGAGGCTAAACCCAATTGGACATGGTGCAATGTTAATGGCTCAATTTGGAATCCAATTGGATCTTATCCAAAGGATCATTCGAGTGCAAAGAAATGATGTGGAGTATGATTACATGATGTCTTTATACAATAAAGAGCACATGTGATTTAATTATGGGAATGATGGAGCAATCAGATTTAGGAATCGATTATGGGTTCCTAATGACAAGGAGATAAGAAAAGAGATTTTCGAAGAGTGCCATAAATCTGAATTTTCTATCCACCTAGGAAGCACAAAAATGTATAAAGACCTCCAAAGGAGTTTTTGGTGGAAAGGAATGAAAAGAAAGGTTGCAAAGTTTGTGTCTAAGTGTTTGATTTGTCAACAAGTGAAGATTGAGCAACAAAGGCTACCCGGTTTACTTCAGTCATTAGAATTGCCGGAATGGAAATGGGAACACATAACAATAGATTTTGTCTCAAGCTTGCCGAAAACGAGACAAGGACATGATGCCATATGGGTTATTGTTGATAGGTTGACAAAATCAGCACACTTCCTACCTAGACCAAACAATCCATCGAAAGTTTGATGGAATTATATGTTAAGGAGATTATCCGTTTGCATGGGATTCCGGTTTTTATTGTATCAGATAGAAATCCGAGGTTTACAAATTTTGGAGAGGTTTTCAAGAAGCATTCAGGACGAGGCTGAATTATAGCACGACTTTTCATCCTCAAAGCGATGGTAAAAGTGAAAGGACCATACAAACTTTGGAAGACATGTTGAGGACATGTGCAATAGATTGACAAGGAACATGGGATTCACATTTGCCATTGGTAGAATTCTCATATAATAACAGCTACCATTCGAGTTTCAGAATGGCACCTTATGAGGTATTATATGGATGACCATGTAGATCTCCTATATGCTGGACAGAAGTGGGAGAAACAAGGTTAATTTGACCAGAAATTATGATGAAGTATGCTGAAAAAGTGGACAGGATCAAAGAAAGAATGAGGGCTGCCCAAAGCCAACAGAAAAGCTATGTGGATAAGGGTAGAAAAGAGCAGATTTATAAGGTTGGAGACAAAGTGTTATTGTAAACATCGCCAACCAAAGGAGTAATGTGACTTAGCCGAAAAGGGAAATTGAGTCCAAGGTACATTGGACCTTTTGAGATATTGGAAAAAGTTGGCGAAGGAGCATATAGATTGGCATTGCCGCCTTCTTATGCTCGGATTCATAATGTGTTTCACGTGTCGATGCTAAGAAAATATAATTACGATAGCTCACATGTATTGGTTATTGAAGAACCCAATCTAAAGAGAGATTTGACATATGAAGAGCAACTTATAAGAATTGTGGACTATCGCGAGCATCGATTTCGCAACAAGGTTGTGCCTATGGTGAAGATTGCATGGAAGTATCACCAAGGTGAAGAAACGACATAGGAATTGGAAGAAGAAATGATAGCTCAATTCCCACACTTATTTGGTAAGTGTTTGAATTGATTTAAATTCGAGGACGAATTCTCTTTTAAGGGGGATAGAATGTAATATCTGCCAAAATAAAAGAAAAGCAGAAAAGAAAAAGGGAAAAATAAAAAGAAAGAGTAAGTGGGTGACAGCCAAATGTCATTACACAATAGGACACCCAAACCCACTCACTCTCTCTCCCTCTTGCTATATAAACCCAAAAATCAGAATTTTACCTTGTTTCCTCTCCCATTTCTCTCTCAAGAAGCATAGGAAAATCAACCCTCTCTTGAATCCGAAAATTGAAGAGCTTCACTTGGATTTTCAGTTGTAAATCAACAAGAAGGAGGAGCAACATTGAGGCTAGCAGAAGAAGGAGGGGCTGCTAGAGCTTGAGAGAAAAGAATAGAAGAAGATCAAAGGAGAAAAGAGGAAAATTAGGGCACTAAGAGGTATGTAAATGGAACCCTACATTGACCTTGTGTCAATGTAGATATATAGATGAGTTCCTATTGTATAGACACGAATTCGGAAACTATTATGCATGTTTTCCTGAATTGAACAGCTATGTGTTAAGATATTTATTGTTTTAAACAATTCTTATGCTCCATGGTCAAATTAGGGTTCATCTGATAGAAATTGTATGTTTTTAGCTAATTGTTACTGTTCAAAACCCTATTGAGTGAGCATGTTATTGTATTGAACCTATATTGATTGTTGTATGGACGAAATTTGATAACCTAGAGAGAACCCTAGGTCACACGTTTTTATTTTCTGAATTTCACACAAGTCGGTCGATCGACCTCAGGGGTAGGTTCGACCGACTATCGGGTTTTACGCATTAAGGGTCCGACCAACTATATATCGGTCGAACTCGCACGACTCCAGAATAGAGAGTCAGTCGAACGGGGCTCGACCGACCCTCATGTTAGTCGATGTCATGCAAAGTCGGACGACGCCCTTGAGGGAGTCGGTCGACCGACCTGGGGAAGGGTTCGACCGACCCTGCCTCAGAACCGTTTCATCATATTATTTTTAAAGTTATTGCATCGAATGATTGATAACCTAGTTCACGTGTTGCATGCTCAGCCGTAATAGGTTAAATTGTTAATGATTGATGTATTGATTGATTGAAATTTCCATATTGGAACTCGTATTGGGCGTCTGTCAGGATTGGGAGGGTTGAACCCCTCCATATTGTATTGACCCAAACGTGGGGATTGATGCATTGATTCGCTCAGAGTCTATGGGAGCTAGTGCGTTCCAGAGTTTAGCTAACCTATATTGGTCGATCAAGGTTACGCCAATTCTTCAATGATCGAATTGGCTCACATAAATAGATTAAATTGAACATAGGGTTGTCCATTTCATGGCTGACGGATAAATGGTTCAAGGAACCATATTGTTATTGTTATTGACGGATCATGTATCCATATTGTTATTGTAATGAGCAAGACTCATATTGATATGGACGACTTCATATGGGGATGGCTATATGGGGACGGATTGAGGAAGTCACAAAGGAGGCTTCCGGTCATCAAATGACAACAAACAAGATAAGTCTAGCATGAACACATATTGTTATCGTAATTGAATATTAGGATGTCTAATGTTATTGAGTGTTCATGTTAGATATTGTTATTGATATGAAAATGGTTAAAGTCTCAAGATATAACGACTTAATCATTATTGTACTATGATATATTGATATCATGCTTACATTGATCGTATTGTTCATTGCTATCATCATTGTTATCGTATTGCTATTGTTTTACATACTAGGCGAAAGCTCACGGGTTCTGCCCTTGCATTGGATCCTGCAGGCCGACAATCATAGGGATGATGGCGCTGCTCTTGGCATGGAGGTTGCACATGACAAATGTTAAGTATCGAGTCTAATATGTTGTATGATCAATTAGTAGACCTTTTACTTATTTTCAACATATCGAGTCTTATGTATCGAGCTACGAGCTCGAGACTATGTATAAGCCATGGGTTTTGATGTTGTAAGTTAACTTTATGTGTTCTTATGACTATTGCATCGTATTGACTAATCATTTTCGCTGTGTTAATTGCTGATTTTATATCATTTTCCGCTGCGATAGTGTATTGTATTCTCGTACCGCCTCGGGAGCCTCCTCGACGCGTGTCGGATATCGATTCGATTATGTGTGGGGCACGCTCGTGAGGCGTTACATAAATGGATTGATATGTCCCAAGAATATAATAACCAATTGATCAACCAGACATTCTACAAGATTATGAAGTATTGATAATACATATTAACATTGATATAGAGCCAAAAGTTGTTGCCAAATTATAAATATGAAATGCTACAACTAAGGAATAGAATATAAATCATAAATGTAACACCACAATTATTATTATTATTATTATTATTATTATTATTATTATTATTATTATTATTATTATTATTATTATTATTATTATTATTATTATTATTATTATTATT
>LTAE01001403.1:3408-15575 GCA_001647135.1 Pontederia paniculata | reverse complement strand
TATATATATATATATATATATATAAACTGAGAGGGCCTCTCTATTCTCCCTCTTTTCTCTCTTGGAGCGGCCACATAACGAAGGCAGAAGAAAAGAAAAATACCTAAGGCAAGTTTTGGCCTTTGCATTGATGCTTTTCACTTATTTGAAATTAAATGCATTGGTCAATATCATAACAATGCCGGACATCTCAGAATAGAAAACCTTCATAGACCAAAAAAAAAGTTGAAACTGATTAGGGGTAACATGATCGTAAACCAATGATATGGCAGTCAAAAGTATTAATATAAATAATTTATTTTGGATTCTCAGATTGGTATATTAGGAAACTTTAAAGAATATTGAAGGGATAGTTATAGCCATGATTAAACTAAAAATTTAATATGGAGGTATATGGCATAGGAGGAAGAGAAAAAAAGAGTCAAAAGAAAAATAGGTAACAGCATCGTTAGTGGATAGAAAGCATAGGTGTCAGCCATATTGAAAGCTAGGTGTTATTATGCACATGCACAATAATTAACATGTGTCATGGTCAAATAAAGCATATTAATTAACTAATAAGTTAATTGCTATTAAAAAAACTTCTAAGAAATTAAGCATTTTATATTTATATTTATATTTATATTTAATATATAACTTTTAATTATAAGCAATTATTAATTAAAATTATATATATATATATGTATGAATACTTAGCTACAAGGACCTATTAAAAATATTTGCATTGAACATATTGCATTAGATGTTAAGGAATGATATTACTGTACTTCCATGTATACTAATTATAAAGAAAGTTAAATGATGACTGAAAAGCATATGATGAAAGAACTCAATGATGATGATGAGGTGGGGTAATGAATATTTGACTATGGGTCATGTTTACTCCTTTTTATATGCTTAGAGTGATTGATGTTTGACTATATGTCATAGCTCACTCATGATGCAAGAAAATAATGATATGCTAATGAAAGAAAAGTTATGTTAAGAAAGTATATTTAGAGTGATTTATGTTTGACTGATGTCAAAGCTCATTCCCTATGCAAAGAAAGTATAACAAGATGAAATGATGAATTATGGTTGAGGAGTAATTAAGGTTGGACTAGTGTCATAGCTTACTTCTCATGCAAAGAATATAAAAAAAGATGATGTATGAAAAGAAAATAAATTATGATAAAAATGATGAATGTAAGAAATTAAGTGAAAGGTATTTATAATATTTTATGATGATCCTAATGTTATGATAAATGATGATTAATTATGATGATATGATTTAAGTTTCATGCTTTTATTCTATCATGAAAAGTATATTTCTATTGTGCCTTACATATCTGAGTTTCATAATTAATGGTGGATTTTGTTTTCCCCAAGTCAATGATCTAAGGTGTCATGATTACTGGTGGTGCATGCGATTACTGTTTGCACATGAGTAGTGGTCCTAAGTTTAGTTGTCTCTAGTTTATTTCATTTCCAAAAGATGTAATAATTATTTTAAGACAAATTATGTTATGTAAGACTTCCGCAATTATTTTATATTATGAAAAGAGTTTTCATAAAGTTTTATATTTTCCACATTTAGTTGACCAGTCTTAGTGTCAACCCAAAAGTCAAGATTAAGTATGATGTGTAGCGTCTTTAGATCCACATCTTTATCACGTGGCGGGATGTGGGTTTGAGGGCGTTACACTAATGATTTCTATTGGCTTAAATTCATGACCTACGAGTTTATATAAGATACTATAGTGCTTGAGATAAAATTAAAACGTAACCAAATTAATCTCCTAATTAAATTCAACTTTGGACATCATCTCTTGATTGAAATACGGTCGTGTCCGTGTTGGACCTACTCTGTTTGCATATTTGTTTTTCTTCAACAATTCGGGAGTTACAATTCGAATGTATCTGCAATGAAACACCTAAGAGAAATCGATGTGAGTTCTAGTTCTTAAGCTCAATGTATGATCAACATGCATTTCATGACACAAAGACAATTACCTTGGAGTCTGAAGACTCGAGACTTGATCTCGGTGCCATTCTCAGTTCATGGCTTATATATATATATATATATATATATATATATGTTATATGAGAACTGAGAGGGCCTCTCTATTCTCCCTCTTTTCTCTCTTGCAGCGGCCACATAACGAAGGCAGAAGAAAAGAAAAATATCTAAGGCAAGTTTTGTCCTTTGCATTGATGCTTTTCACTTTATTTGAAATTAAATGCATTGGTCAATATCATAACAATGCCGGACATCTCAGAATAGAAAACCTTCATAGACCAAAAAAAAAGTTGAAACTGATTAGGGATAACATGATCGTAAACCAATGATATGGCAGTCAAAAGTATTAATATAAATAATTTATTTTGGCTTCTCAGATTTGTATATTAGGAAATTTTAAAGAATATTGAAGGGATAGTTATAGCCATGATTAAACTAAAAATTTAATATGGAGGTATATGGCATAGGAGGAAGAGAAAGAAAGAGTCAAAAGAAAAATAGGTAGCAGCATCGTTAGTGGATAGAAAGCATAGGTATCTTTCAAAAAGAAAAGCATAGGTGTCAGCCATATTGAAAGCTAGGGTGAGTATGCACATGCACAATAATTAACATGTGTCATGGTCAAATAAAGCATATTAATTAACTAATAAGTTAATTGCTATTAAAAAAACTTCTAAGAAATTAAGCATTTTATATTTATGTTTATATTTATATTTATATTTAATATCTAACTTTAAGCAATTATTAATTAAAATATTATATATATATATATATATATGAATACTTAGCGACAAGGACCTATTAAAAACAAATTTTAGTGACATTATACAATAAAATTTGAATAAACTTATATATATAATACATGAAAATTGTTTGTTGAGTCTATTTGTTAAGAGAGTATATCATTTGCTATATATTCTTTTAGTAAAATATATGCAATAGGCTGCACAAGATTGTGATTGGATTCGAATAAGTGAAGAAATAGAATTTGATCGAGTTCCAAGCGACTGGACTTTTTGAAATAATATCATACTAATCTCATGAGTAATCATATGGTTCAGCGATAATGTGTAATGTATTTTTATTTTCTTTATCTGAGCTTGCAGTTATTTGAGAATTTTCTTTTGCACTCTATTTGGATGAAATTCGATGTGTGGTTAGAATGTTATATTTATTCTTGAGAATGGATATTGAATATATGAAAATATTTTATGCGAGATTATACTAAATTATTTTTATTAGATGTGACAACCTATTAAGTTTACTAAGTGTGAGAAAAAAATATTAAGACCATTAAGAGGTAATATTAAATTCGTCAGAAGAATATTTATTAAGTATATTAGAGATAACAAAACTATTAAAACTAATAGGATGACAACATCAAAATAATGTTTATTGGGACTATATGCACAAAAAAAATCATTAAGATCTCATAGGATACTTATCTTTTATGTTCGATAAATATGACATGATAAATATAAAAATTCTACATAATGCATATATGACCTTATTATACATACTTTACTCTTGCTTTCCAATATACGGTGACTGATTGATTTTATAAAAAAATTGTGGAAGTTGAAATATCATTCATTGAACTTAATCAATATTCATTTCTCTCATTTTAATACTTTTGCATGTCATGAGTGTTGAGTTTTGCTTGTTATAATGTGAACATGGAGGTATATGGATTAGGAATGAGAGAGATAAGAAGATTATGAATGATTTTAGATTCATTTTTCATAGAATCATCACTTTTATTATGCTAGAGAATAAAACTTATTCATTTTGGAATGAATGTTAGTCTTGCACGAGCATTTGGATCCGTCTACTTTTTATTTTGATATTTGGGCAAAGAATTTTTTTAAATATGATTTTATGATAACACCCTTGGTGCCTTAGCCGGAGGTTGGGGTGTCACAAGAAAAGCTGATTAAACAAGGCAACAAATTTGTAGCAACACTTTTATTATGAATATTTTAAATTCATTTCATAGAACCATCACTTTTACTATGCTAAAGATTACAACTTATCTATTATGAAACAAACGTTAGTCTTGCGCTCCGTCTACTTTTTATTTTGTTAATTTGAGAAATATCACTCGAATGTTATTTAGTTGATAAAAACTTGAGAGTTTTTTTAGATTTTTTCTTAATATGATTTTATGATAACAGCCTATGGTGCGGGGTGTCACAAGAACGGCGATTAAACAAGGCAGCAAATTTGTAGTAACACAACAGTTCTTGCTCTTAGTTAATGAAAAATTCTTGATCATCTGCTGCATCTAATTATAGAAACAATATAATCATAATAGATAAAGGTGTCATTTATCTACTCTCGGTAGAGAACTGAGATTCATCCATTCTTGCTCGTTCTGCTTCTACTTCAACTCATCATAACTCAGTTTTTTACTTTGTGGAATTCAGGACAGAAATGGGCATTTGATACAAAATCTATTAAGAAAATTTTGTCCAATTGTGATCTTGTATCAGAATTGAATCACTTGACTCGTCGTGGGAAAGGGCTTTTGATCCTACAAGCACAAAGGGTTAGCCTATATCGCGAGAGCACTGAATTGTGAGCTGAGTTGTAAGCATAAATTCCTTTGTTGGAAGGCTCTCTGTCCACAAAGTGCAGGGGAGTGCATGATTGATGATCCCTAAGAGTGGCCAGGCATCACCTGATTAAAACAGCATATAAGCAGTTATCAAAAGAAGCAAGCATGCACCAGTGATTAAAATATTTATTTTAACAGTTGGTATATGATATAATAGCAACAGAAAACAATTTACAGTATTGTAGAATAGAAGATGACCTGTTCTTGAAATATATCTTGTTTTGTATCAGCCTCAATTGACTTGATATCTTCACCGTACAAGACATGATGATTATAGCAGCAGGATGTCCATGTCGAGATTGCTTCTGATTACTCAATGCTAGGGAAATGAGTGGAATCAAGAAGCTCATCGTTGGAAATGTAGAATTTGCTGTGATAAATGCAAAAATTGACCTGAATTGAAATTATAAAGTACATTATGACATTCAAGGATTTTAACGGAAATCAGATTCAAGGCTGAGAACTAATTAAGAGCTCTAGATTGGAAGTTAAAACTGAAGAAATTACGAAAGGAGTTGGGTAGTGAATTTACCAATCACTTCAAGTCTCAGAATCATTGTCATTATGTCAACATCCAAAGCCATATGCAATGAGGGAGATAACGCACATAAATCCATACATATATCAAATCATTTACTTTGTTCAGTCATTCTTAATTCTTATTGTTGCTTTTCAATCCCTTCTTCACCAGATTCTGCACTTTCAAAATCACTCAACTTTGCCCACCTCATCCTGGCTTCAAACTTCTGAGATGAGTCAACTGGAATGACAAGCATGAGATATTGTAAATTCTGATCATGTTCAAGGGCCAACTCCTTTCTGTTACAAGATAATTCCTTTGATTAGCACAGTACCTGGCGTTCTGAACCACTTACTTCCTGATCAACCTTCTTTGAAATTCCTGCCGAAAACAAGATGAGAATCAAAATAAGTATTGTCCTTGCTCCATATGTAGCACAAAAACAAACTCAATGTACCATAAATAAAAATACCATGGCCAACAGTTGATTGCAACATAAAAAAAGTTAAGTGAAAAGAAAAACCTGATCAAATTCCGAATCCTCGTGAAAATCAAGGTGGCACCAGTTCTTGAGCGACAAACAACTCTGGTGAATTTTGACAACCTCAAGTGCCAGGGGAAGATTCTCACTTGGCTTCAGATCAAGCTTGGGGCACCTGGCCAACGTTAGCTCTCTAAGAGAAACCATATCTGACAAACCTTCCAGAGATTTGAGCTGCTTGCAATGCATCACCTCCAGTTTTGAAGTGATGATAGCTCCGTGGGCAAAATCAGGGAGCTCAGGCTTTGGAAGTTTGCAATGCTCAACGATTTCAGAGATGAAAAGTATGGAAACTCAGGAATCTCTAAACAACTATGGAGCGACAAATGTCTTAGCAACTGAAAACATGGTAAACTCTTTAACTTGTAGCATCTACTGATGGAAAGACTTTGAAGACTAGGGAAATCTCCATCTTCCACTTTTTGCCAATCTTCCCATTCATATAATTCCCAAACTCTAAGTAACTCGAGAGATGGAAATGCATTCTTATCAGGACCATAAAATTCTCTTCCCACACTTTGCACTTGATCCATCTTTCTAACAAAGAGATATTTAAGAGATGGTAATTGACCAAGCATTGGAATTACTTCAGACTGATAACAATTATCAAGAGTTATGGAGATTAACTTGGAAAATGAAGGATTACCAAACCAACTGGGAAATAAATCACCCGGATAATCTCTTACGGTCAATTCTTCCAGGTCTGCATATGGCTGGAGATATTCAAACACTTGGCTTGCAGTTCCTTGTTCCAAATCACTATCTGAATCCCACTCATTAGTTGACCACTGCAAAATCAAATTCTTAAGGCCTGTTTTATTAAGCAAATTGGCCTCCATTGCATCGTTCTTGTCAGGCACATAATTTAGACCTCTAATATGAAGTTTTCCTCCAAGGTTGACTAAGTTCTTCAGCTCTGCAATATTAGAATGTAGCTCATCTTCTCCAACACAAAATGCTGTTAAGATATGGAGATTAGTTAGTTGCCCAATCCCTTGTGGAATGCTAATGCATCCTGATCTCTTCCAAATGTCGAGGCTTCGTAGGCCAGTCAAATTCTTCATGTCTGTTGGTAATTCATTTAAGTTGGCACAATCATGGAGACCCAGAATCTGCAGTTTTTTAAGGCTACATAAAGATTTTGGAAGGTTTCTTATGTATGTATAACTGAGACCAAGGTAGCACAAGTTCATCAGGTTGTGAATAGTAGAAGGCAACTCTTTGATGTCAGAAAAACTAAGATCCAATGTCTTTAGATATACAAGATTTTGAAAGAGATCTTTCAGAGATTCTGGATTCTGAATGCGGATCCGATTTGCGCTCCAATCAAAACTGGATCTGATAATGATTAACAGTGAGTTTAAACTTGGACATTCTTTTAGCGACTCTACATCTATCATGTAATCCAATCCAGAAGGGATAAAAGATATGTGACGAAGCCTTTCAGAGAAAATGGATGATTTGGAACCAGTCAGTTGAAGTACTTCTTCCCCTGAAATGGTTAATGCGAAATCATGGACAAGGTTGTGCATCTTATAATACCTTTTCTCATCATTACCAATTGGCAACGCTTGAAAGAAGGACCGTAATAATAATTCATCAAAATGTGCATTGCCAATCTCTTCCACTTTCTTTTTATTTTCAGGCTTAATTAAGCCTTGCGACATCCATAACTGAATAATATGGTCTCTCTCAAATATGTGATCCTTTGGAAACAAGGATAAGTAAATGAAGCATTCCCTTTGATGCTTTGGTAGAAATTGAAAACTTACTTCTAAAACTTGCAACATATTACTTCCACTCTTGCTTTGCTCTTGCAGTTGTAATGCATTCTTCACTAGACTTAGTTGCTCATTGGTTGTGAAATGTAGGAGGCCCCCAAGTATCCTTGCACACAATGGACTACCTTTGCATGTTGCTGCCATAAGGTTAACAATATCCACTGCACCAGCATGACTGAAGGTTGGATTTGTGACAGCAGAGACGTAATCTTGTAAAAGACACCGGCAATCATCATCACATAAAGTATTTAAAGCATAAGATCCAGATAACACAGTAGTATTTGTAACCATCCTCTTCCTTGTTGTCAATAAAACTATGTTTCCTTTTCTGCAAAAACCAAATTGAGAAAATTGGGTGAGTATATTGCTTATTAATGTTTGGTCATCATCGCAATAATTGTCTAGTACAAGTAGGAATTGTTTTCCCATCCGCTTCTCCATCACACTTTCTTGAAGCTCACTTAGTTCAGTCAGAGCACAAGGTACTCCAGTATGGATCTCCAGAATAGCTCTAAATAGCCCTTCAACGTCATGTATCCATGACAAGCTTACCCAACATCGGGTTTCAAATTTGTTACATACCAAGGGATCATTGTAAACAAGGTATGCAAGAGTAGTTTTTCCCATGCCATCCTCAGCAACTATGGAAATGAAAGAGACCTGATTGTTTCGGTATTCATCCGACAGGAGCAACTCAATCAGTTTTTGTTTATCATTTTCTCTGGCCAAAACATGGCGATCTTGTGAACTGCCCGAAACCTGATTTTGGTACCCTGGGGGAAGATGACTATTTGGGATGCACAATTTAGGACACTGTTTGATCACCAAATGCTGAAGTGAAGAAAGATTGCCAAGTCCCACCACAGATGTCAAATTTTGGCATTCTTCAATAACTAACTCCTTGAGTGATTGTAGGCTTTGGTCATAGGGAAAAATCAAAGATACACCAGGATATTGATTAATCTCCAGACTCTGAAGCAATGGGAGGCAAGAGCTAGAAAGCAACTCGGAATTCCATTCCAATTTTAACTTCGACTCTTTGAGTGATGGGAGAGAGGGTAGACTCCTTAATTCAGGGCAAGACTCAATAGTTAATTGAGCAAGTGAAGATAGAGATGGTAACCTCCATAACTTTTGGCAACTGTCAATCTTAAGTCGACAAAGACATGGGAAATCGGAGTCCTTCACCCCGTGCCATTCCTCCCATCTGTCCATTCCATAAAAGTTCAACTCCTCTAGCGATGGGAAACAACAATTGCTTGTGACATCTTCTGTAGCATCAGTAGTAGTAGCAGAATTAGAAAAGCATAGGAACTCATGCCCAATACTTCTCACATTTTTCATGTATCCTATGTTCAGCCTTTTAAGAGCAGGCAACTGACCCAATGTTGGCAGGGACATGCAGTTGCAAAACCATAATTCTAATTCTTGTAGTTTGGAGAAGGAAACATCACCCAACCACACTGGTAAACTAGCACCTGGATATCCATATATTTGAAATCTCTTAAGGTTGGGATGTGGTTTGAGGCAACACAACACTTGTTTTGCCAATTTCTCATTGTCATAATTGTTTTCGTCATTGTCATCCTCACCAAATTGTTCATTCTCACCCCAATTTAACATTAACGTCTCGATTCCTTGTTTGGCATTCAAAAAAGCTTCCGACGATGGAGTAACATCAGACCATCTAACATGTTCAAGTCCTAATATTTTGAGGCATCCTCTAAGCTCAGACAAATCCTTCAAGTGTCTCAATTTACAGTGCCAGCTATCAGGTCCAATAGTGAAATACTCCAGTGCTTGAAGGTTGGTGAGCCATCCAACCTCATGAGGCAGATTACACCAACCATATCCATGGAGATGCCGCAAGTTAATTAGATCCCCAATGCCCTGTTTGGATTGAGTGGGAAAGAGGGAATAGGGAAATGGAAAAGTCCCCTTCATTTTACTCCAAATCATTATCTTTGATATTTTCTCTTTGTTACCTTCTCCTTTTACCTCTTTTCCCTTTTCCTCAGTTTCTTTATTCTTATTCAAACATACCCTTAAAACTTGGAGATGATAAAGGCTATACAATGATTTAGGAATGGACTCAACATCTGAAGTCTCTAAATATCGTAAGTGCTTAAGAGTGGCAATTGAATTTGGGAGTTTAATAATCTCATCTGCATACCAAACAAGTGTCCTAATACATTTCAAATTATCGAACAACTCATCACTGGAAAGCATGTTAACACCATGTAAAACAAGGGTTCGCAAATGTTGTAATCCACACTGAAGCCTGAAATATCTGATTCCAGAGTTCTTCGTGAGAGATATAGATACATGCCGAATTGTTTGGGGGATGGGATACGAACTGTCACTAGTTATCGTCATGTATTCATCTTTAGCAACAAATTGAGCTAAATCATGAATGAGATCATGCATGATAAACTTTTCTTGAGATTCTTTACTGTAATGTTGTAACATTGACCTTTGCAACAAGTCACTGAAATAAAGATTGCCAATATCCTCTTCCGTCATCTCTTCTATCGGTTGAAGAAAACCATGTGTTATCCATTGATTAACTATAGATGATTTGTCAAGAATCGAACCCTTGGGATACAGAGATAAATACATGAAACATTGTTTTAGTTCGATAGGCATGCGATCATAACTCAATATTAGAGTTGGCAAGATAGTGTCTTCTGCTACATATAACTCGCTAAAGTCCCTTCCCAATACATCATCCCATTTCTTCTTATCATCTTCATCTTTAAGAATATTTGCAAGCCACATGACAACCAAAGGTACTCCTTGACACTTTCTGACGATTTTCTCAGCGATATCTAACATATTGTAATATGAATCGTGATCTCTACCTTCAAAGACGATCTTTGTGAATAAAGTCCAACAATTATCCCAAGACAAACTGCTTAGGAAAATGAGAGGAGTTGTTTCCATGATTCTAGCCACAGTCTCATTTCGAGTAGTCACTATGATTTTGCCTACTCCAGTACCAATTAAAAGGGACCTTAGTTGAGCCCAAAGCTCAATTTTTTCATTCCAAACATCATCTAGTACAATAAAAAAATGCTTCCCTTGCAAGTAGTCTTTCAAGTACTCTTTCTTATTGATCCTTTTATTATCAAAATCTGTCAAAGAGAAAGAGAGAAGAATTTTCCTTGCTAGTCTTGCAACATCAAAATTTTTGGATACCAATACCCATCCCCGGCTATCAAAATGTTGGCATACTCTTGCATCATTATATACCATCTGCGCGAGTGTAGTTTTGCCTATCCCACACATTCCAACTATGCAAAGCACTGATAAGCTGCTGGTCCCTGTGGGCGCGGTATCTCCATCTCCTTGTAACAACCACTGAATTATCTTTTGTTTCTCACCTTCCCTACCGAAAGTTTTTACCGGCTCATAAGTAGGGGTACACTTTAGATCTCTCTGCTTCCTGTCCATTCCATATTTCTCTCTCGAGCTAGTCCCCTTGATTCCACCAAACATTTTTTTCTCATCATACTCAGCTTTCCACATTTTTACACGTCGACTCTTGATTCGGCGAAACTTTTTTTTCTCTTCATAGCGGGAAGCAACCTTACTTATCCAGTCGATTTTGTTAGCTTCAAAAAACTCCCTAATCCTCCTGATTCTAAAAATCAATTCATCTGAAATAGGAACCTTCAATGGGTGATAAGAGTAACAGTCAAATACCTCATTCTTATCCCTGGCTACTCTTCTAGCTTCCACTTTGACGCGTAATACTTCGTATTCGTACTCGTCCACCGCATCATCAGCGTCGTAAGCCAACTCTTTCAGTCTCGATCGAGGATACTCGTCGATTTTGTTACGTATACCTAGTCCATCGATCATGCTCATGGTCCTATGCAGCTCGTGTAGCTCTATCTCAGCTAAGGATGGAGATTCTTTCCATAAGGAAGAAGATACGATGGAAGAAAGCTTGTCCACGGTCCGCCTGACGAGAAGGGAAATGAGAGCTGCTTCGGCGGCCATTTTTTCGGGGGAGGAGGAGATGCCGAGTTGGAATGAGATTTCGGTCTAGCAGGCAAAAAAAGATAAAATATCTCTTCACAGCTGTATTAGCCAACCAACCAATTAGAAATTATAATTTATTTTATCTCCCCAGTTGACTATAATTTATTTAAGCCCTCATTTCTAAACCAAACAAATGTACTACATGTTCACTTATTAATTCTCTATATATGTATGTGGGTGCATAATGTGCAATGCTAGTGCGTGAACTTGTGCATGAGTTTCGACGGCATCGCACTTTTTTTTTTTCTTGAAAATGATACTTAGATTAAGTGATAAAATTTAAAGAGTGCGAACTTAAATTCTAAAGATTTTTAGAGGGAGCATTCTTTCAAAAAGCATCGCAAAATGATTATCTACCAGAAGATGTCAACAAATTTGCCGCAATGTTACGGCTAATATGTGTACATGGAGGAGATGAGCTTCAATATATCCTCAAAAATATTTCGCATCCACCATGGAGGGGCCACAATCCGGTTGATAATTGCAACCACTAAAGTGGAATATGTGTCGAGCTGTAAGTTGTGAATGCCTAATTGGGTATAGTGTCTGAGACCTTGTCGAATGCCCCATGCTTCGGCTTCTAGGACTGAATTGAATCGTCATTTCATTTGAGTGTTCCTGCATACACAAAGAAAGTGTTAACATATTTAACTATGTAGCCT
>LTAE01001402.1:38521-67875 GCA_001647135.1 Pontederia paniculata | reverse complement strand
TTATGATTTTTTCTTATATATATATATATATATATATATATATATATATATATTATTACATTTTATAACGAAATATTTTTCTACTATAAAATTTTAAATATAATAGTTTCTTATATAACATTTTTCATTATAAAACAATTTTCAATTATAAGAGAAATTATCATATTATTAAAATATTATAAGAATATAACTATTATCTTCCCACATTGCACGTCCTCTTTTTTGTGCTCATTCAACTCTTTTCATATCGTTAACTTCAAATGTCAAACTTATATATATATAGTGAATGTGTCTCTTTATTTAAGTAGGATACATCATTTTTATCGTAAATTATTGGATATAAGAAATGTGGTTAAAAAATAATCTATTTATGTTCATATTTTTACTTATTTTATCAATCGCATATCTTAGATCTAACAATCCAGATGGTAGGATACATCTCCATTAAATTATATTATAATACTTGAATATATGAAAATCTATCATATATAAATAACTTTAACTTAACAAAAAAAATGTTAGAATAAAAGATATGCTAACTACTAAGGAGCCGTTTGGCGCATTCCCAGTTTTTGTTAGTCGGTAATTTAGATCACCCTTAAAATAGATTACCACTTTATAAATTACCGATAATATTATATATAGCGTTTGATAAGTAGCAAAAACATAAATTATAATTTAAATTATGAAATAAAAAAATACTAAAATACTATTCAAAATTATTGAATTAAAATAAATATAAACAAAAAATAAAAAAGTTAGGTCAAAATATGAGCTTATATTATTAACCATTCGTAAAATAATTAAAAAAATTAGATGATAATGTAGAACACTATTATTTTGTAATAAAATATAAATATTTTTTAAAGTTCGGTTGAAATGATAATTTTATCAAAATGCATGTCATCTTGCTGGTAATCTGGAAAGACATCTCCTATGGGTGCTATCTTCATTACCAGTGAGGTGATAATTTTGATTACCAGAGAAGTAAAAATCACCGGTAATCTGTTGCAGCCAAGCGTGATAATATAGTGGGTCCTGAGAATTTTAAATTAAATAATCGGTAATCTATCTGCATTATCTCATATCAAACGTCCCCTAATATAGTTACTTTAATGAGAAATCATTATGTGGTAATTTTGACTTCTCCTTATATGATGTATTTAGAGTTATATCCTCTTTTACACTTAAAATAGAATGTATAATAAAATGACACAAATTGCACACTTACATTGAATCTATTATTTTAAAAAAGTTAATATTTTGTTCGAATTCCATTGATATCTTGCATCTCAAAGAAAGAGAAGAGAGTTAAATATATAAATAACACATTTCATCCTAATATATTAATTTAATAATATTTAAAATCTTCTTTGAAGCATCTCATTTTCTTCTCTCAAAAATAAATTTGAAATTATAAAAAACTTATCTCACTATACAAATCCTTTTGTTATATATTGATGTTATGTTGCAAAGCATGTCATTATTAAACATTATTTACACCACTTCTTGTGATATTGTAAAACATGTCATTGCATACATACATATATACATGTACATATACATACATACATACATACATACATACATACATACATACATACATACATACATGACACATGTGCGATGCACGAAGAATATTTATTAAAAAATATATAAAAACTTATTATATTTATAATATGTAGCTTCATGAGGGATTGCCACGTGACTATGTATAATATAAATATAAATATAATACTTATTTTACTTATTGCTATTACTCTTTTGTTTTGCTTTATTAATCTGGTTTAAAGTAAAGGCAGTAAGGGCAACTATAAAATAAAGAGAAAAAACAGTGGTAAGAAAAGCACTATACTAGGTCAGACACAAACTAATGGGCGTCTCTCTAAGGGTGGAGGCCAGGGGGCTTGCAGGGGGGATTTGGGTGCTCCGGGATCCTGGGAGATGCACAATTCACATGCGGTTCCGACGTGCCCAGAGGCCAGAGGCGAATCCGTTCACGGTAGGTTATGTTTTTATACCCGTCGAAGTGAAGTACAGAGGACCGTGAAAGGCCAAGGACAGGGGGCGTTCATTTAATTTAACTCTCCATATAAAATTTACCTATATATATTCTATGTTATTTTTTTCCCTTTGAGAGTTCATCCCTATTCTATTGATTTTAAAATGTTTTTATTTAAGACTTTGTTTAAAGCCCCCGCACAAATAGCAAACATTATCCCTTATTTAATTATTTACAAGAATATTTAGGACTTCATTTGGAGCCTTTAGACTCTTTTTCCTATCAAAGAGAATAAGATAAGATGATCAAAATGACAGACTTTATTTCTCGTCTATATTTATAGGCACATATATAGAATATGCATAAAATAATAAAAATACAAATAATTTTTTCACTAATTACTCTTTGAAGATATTATGATTTCCTTCTTTATATATCGAGGTAATACTTAAATTCTATGAGTCTAGATCGAAAATCTTTGTCACAAAATAAATAAATTATTATATTTTATTATTATAATATGTGATTTAACTACTTCGACTTCTTTTTTTATATAGATATAGACAGACACACACACACATATAATATGATATAAAAAATAATATAATAATTATTAAAAAAAGGCATAAATATTATTTTAAAAATAAATTTGAAGTGATAATGTTTTATCAAACTATCACTCTATGCATAGAGATAAGGATTAAATTTAATGACTGTAAATAATATTTTTTTTTTTGCAATGTGACATATATTATTTATTATTTCATATATTTACCAATATTTCCAAGGTTATTAAATTGAAAAGAAAATGGTAGCTGCTAAATATCTCTAACCATCATAATACGCCATGGATATTTGGAGTTGGTTTCGCAACATACTCGTTGAAGGCCCAACTATTTGCATCTAACAAAATAATTTGCCATTCTAAACTGCAGATAGTTTTGCATTTTCTTCGCCCTTTTCATTGTCCTCTATTTTTTTTATGATCCCCCAAATGAAATGAAATCAAGAGCTTGATTTGCAATTCATGATAATAAAAGTAATAAAACATAACTCTTGAATTTCCATTTCTTACTATTGGGCCTTAAACTGGCAACGTTGAACTCTACCCACGAGGCCCATCACAACTATGAACAAATACTGTATATTATTGGGCCCGAAAACTAATAAGCAAATATAACGATTGGGCTACAATTTTGCGTAGTACAGCCCAAATATATACAAGCCAAAATGACCCAAATAGCTCAAATGAAAATATGATTTCTTTTTTTACATTTTCAGCTCAACAGAAATAAATCGAGCCTTTCTTATGCTCAACTTTGCATTTTTTAACTTTTCGACTCTATTTGCTCAACAAATTTAGAAAAAAATGAAGGTGCTCCCTAAGTAAGTAGGGAGCACTATGTTACCTACTTTCTCAATTATATAATATTAAATCTATGGTGGATAAGTTTAGAAGAGATAAAATCTAATATTCACAATAGATTTAAAATCATACAATTGAAAAGATAGTTAATATTATGCACCCTATTTAATTAGGAAGCATCTTCATTGAACTCATAAATTTAAAACTTTTTTCTTCAAAGAAGAAAAAGAAGAAGAAGAAGCTATTATGATAATGAGATCTTATTATCTCTCATTACCAAAATCCATTTCAACCCATATTTTTTTTATCAACTATATATCATTAAGTAGACTATATAGCTAGTTATAATAAATCAACTCAAATACTTCTTAATTAATATATTTCAATAAAGCTAAAACCTCCTATGAACGTTCAATAGCCGAGTAAAGGAAACATTTCCTCTCTCTTTAGCATCATTGTTAAAAAAATTTTGCTATGAAACAACACATACAGGAAGTATTCTTGAATATAAACCTTTTAATGCTTGCGGAATTGGATCGGTTCAACGCGCAGACCGCGTCCTCAACGTTGACCGACCAATTGACTCAACCGGACGCTTCCGTATTAACTTTCTCGAACTAACTTATTTAGTTACCCACCTGGTGCTCCCCTGCGAGATCCGAAACAGCATGCATCGGAACTAACCATTCGTGATACGACACGAGAGCATCGGGGCGCAAGCACGCGCTGCTCCACAGCGAATCCTCGCACGAAATCCCGCCACCCTTTTGACTTGACTCTTTCCAATCTCACGACCACTTCAACCGTACGAGACGTGACGAGAGTTGTTGTAATTTTTGTCTCATCTTTTTTTTTTCTTTTCATAGAGTTGCAACTTTTTCCATTTTTTTTTATTTCCTCTGCATATTTTTTTTTGTTATTGTATCATTTAACATTGACTAAGTTTGTGTCGATACTTTTGTTTATTCAAAAAAATAAAATAAATATTTATCTACTTTTACCAAGTCTTCTATTGTAGTTTGTTCTACTAATTGTTTTATCTTGTTATTATTATAAGTTATAAGGCGACCTGGTTTGCTTCCACCATCACCTTCCTCAATTGGAACTATTCTGGAACGCAGTTTGCCGCATGGACCCGTTGGAGTTCCCCGCAGGGGAGCCGCCGGGGCGGCGAGAGCTCCAAGGCCCCCGGCCAACTCCTCTCAATGTTCGAAAGGGCTCCCACAAGATAAAGAAGCCGCCGGTGGCGCCGCAGGCGCCGCAGCAGCAGCGGACTCCGGTCATTATCTACACCGTCACGCCAAAGGTCATCCACGTCCATCCCAGCGAGTTCAGGTCGATGGTGCAACGTCTGACCGGCGCTGCCACCGGCTCGGGGTCGTCTTCGTCGGCGTCCACTGAGATACCTCGCTCCTCCGGCGGCCACGACGTTCAGATGGCCGAGCAGGTCATGGGGTTGATCGAAGGAAGTGATACGCCGTCCATGTCGGAGCGAACCGGTGCGACGTCCTCCGGCATCTTGTCCCCGTTGCCGTCGTCGCTGCCGGCGATATCGCCTGACTTGTTCTCGTCCTTTCCGGATCAGAACCGGATTAACATGTTCCACGATCGAGAGATGACGTCCAGCCCGGCCATGCAGGCCATTAGCAGGAGCATTACGGACAGCAACATGCTGTGTAGCCCTGGTAACTTCGTCACAACTCCTGCTGCATACTGGGAACTGTTCAACCAGCAGTACAGAGGTAGGAATATGTTATAACTTAATTACGAGATATATAGACATAATTAGAGATTTAGTTATCTATAGATGGGTAGCAACAACATATAATTATGTATTGACATTTTTTTTTTCAAAACGATATATTTTTTTTCAGTTGATTCTGACTGATTTTATTGGATGTATTAAGTTGAATTTTTGTATCTAAATATGGAAAGGAGTTGGACATGCGTCCATGCCTTTTGTCAAACGTATGATGTGTGAAGAAAGGAGGCATATATATGGTCGGTTGCAATTTATTAATTGGGCGAAGATAATTTTAATTGAAAAAAATAGAAAATATTATGAAGTAGTGACCTCTCCGAGTCTCCGACAGCTAAACAAATACTTAGACGCAATAATTCTTCTTTTGTGCAATGTAAAGCAAAAAAGATCTCACAATAGTATAATATATAAGGTTTTTTTTTCTTTTTTTTCGGTTGCCACCCTAGTGTTCGGAAAGCGGGCGCCGATTCTTCAACCCACGCGGCGCTAACGGTTACGCGCATCGGTCACAGGTTGGAGTCTGTTATGTCCCTGCACAAATACAACAAAGACGACATCAATTGAATGAAGCATTAGGAGAAAAAGGAGGAAAAAGCAGCATAAACAGAGGAAAAAAAACAACAGCAGGAGCAGAAGAGGCAGAAGCAGAAGCAGTAGAAGAAGAAGAAGAAAATGGGAAGACAGAAGAAGTTGAAGAAGAAGCGCTCAAGGAAGTCAAAGGGAAAGAGCAAATAAAGCTAGAAGAAGGAGGAAGAAATCAAGGAGAAAACCAGCACGTTTGTAGATTTCGTAATGTAAAATCAAATATTGTGAAAATAGTAGGAGGAGAAAAAGCCGAAAAAATACGGTATAAAAGGAGATGAGATGTATAGAGAGGGACTTATATGAACATTTTGGATAAATGAAACTTGGAGACGTCGGGAGCTCGAATCCGCTTTCTTCTTTTCCAACTTGTATCTTCTTCCTATCACTTCGTGTCCTTCCTCCTCAAGCAACCTCTGCAGTCGACTACGTCTTCTTGTTGAAGTGTCGGCAGAATCCGAACGTGAGGTAGACGGTACCTTGAGCGCAACAGCGACAAGATCAACAACGACGACGCCGAACGGGTGTAACCTGCGAAACAGAAGAAAGGAAGTGAGACATCTGAGTTGGATCCAAACTCGTAGCGTCTTCGGACCTTGGAGGCGGCGATCTGGTCTTGAACCTGAACTCCGATGATGAAGAGGAATTCCAGCGGCGTGTCGACAGCGATCTCAAACCTTAGTTCCTGCACAAGAAAGAAGAAGAAGTGAGATTAGAGAGAGAGAAAAATACTGAGCAGCTCTTTATATTTTTTGAGTGACGGAAGACTCGAGGTCAGTGATCTTGGCGCCTGTGCAGTTGGGCCTCGCGGACGATTGGGCCTGAATAGTAACTTGTACAATAAGGTTTTCGAATTAAACAGTGATTACTTGAAAAAAATAGAATCCGGTTCTAACAGAGTCTCGGTCCACCATCGAGCCCGACTATTCTGGTGTCGCCCCGGGTTGCGTGCCTGGTTGTGGCAGGTGAGGTTCCCAGCGGAGATTTTCTGCGTTCATAGGGGCTCGAACTCGAGACAGATTTTCTGCGTTCACATAGGCTCGAACTCGAGATCTCTGCTTAAGCGGGGAGGAGCTGCTAACCAATGTTTTAAAACCCGACCCGGACATCGACCCGGATAGCTTGACGGGTCAGGTCGGACCGGTCGGACCGGATGGTCGAACCGGATATTAATAAACTAATATAAAAAAGGAATTGTAAGAGAAACGGAGTGACCACGTCCGATCACTACAATAAAAAAAATTTTGTCCGGGTTGGTCAAACCCGCCGGATCGAGGGGTTCAATCCGGATTTTGACCGGGTTTGACCGGGTCAAAATGATCCAATTGACACCCCGGGTTTTGAGTGACCCATGACCCGTTTTAGACTCCGGACGCCGATCCGACCGGTCCGACCGGCTGGGCCGGGCCGGGTTTTACAACATGGCTGCTAACCACTCCACCCCGGCCTCGTTGGTATAATATATAAGGTTTTCATCCTAATCGACAAGAAACAGTAACCCTTTTGCAATACCTTGTACCTGATTTTTCTAAGCAGCTAGTCTTAGCTTTAGTGTGTCCAAGAGTTTCTAGAATGTGGGTACTAAATTCTTTATATCTGAAATAATAACCAGAAAGAAAAAAAAATTGAATGTGTCAAATATAGTTTTATTGAGATCGTGTCAAACATATTTGTAATTGTTCAATTTTAGATCAACGATTATGATTTATTTCAAAAGTATCCATCTAAATAGTTATACCATCCATATATACTTCATGGATAATTTTAATAAAAAATTATTTCTATTTAACTCCCTCGAATTATCACGAAAATTCGGATCTAACCCTCAAATATGAAACCGGGCAAATATAGGTCTAAACTTCTTTTAATTGACCAGTTTCGTCCAACAATCCAATTTTTTTAATTTTCAAGTTATTTTAATTTATTAAATTACTAATTTACCCCTCTCTCACTTCTTTACTTTCTCTCTCCTATCTTTCTTACCCTTCTCTTCCGTTTCTCCCTCATCTCTCTCTCTCTCTCATGTCCTCTTCCTTTCTCTCTCTAGCACTTGCGCGCGCTGACGCTCGCCTTCACGCACAGACGAGCTTCCTCGCTCGCCTGCCCAGAGAAGCCGAATTGTTGGACTGAGAGAGATTGTAATATTGATAATTTAATAAATTAAAGAACTAAGAGAGAGAGGAACAAATTAGTAATTTAATAAATTAAAATAATTTGAAAATTTGAAAAACTGGATTGTTGGACGAAATTGATCAATCGAAAGAAGTTTAGACCTATAAATATCTGTCCGGTTTTATACTTGAGGATTAGATCCGAATTTTCGCGATAGTTCGAGTGAGTTAAATAGAAATAACACTTTAATAAAAAATCACAATCGTATATCTAAAATTTAATGAATAAAAATATGCTTCACATACTATATCAATAAAAATAGTCTTGATACAGTCATTAATCTCTAAAAAGAGTTTGTGCTTATGATAATAATTAAGACTTTTTCACTCTACTACATAATGATTGGTTAGTTGTAATGCTCATGCCCATGTCCGAAATAATCATATCGTGTGCATCCGGATGGCACTGCTCGGCTCGACCCGTTTCGAATTCGTTCGTGATATATCGTGTCAAATCAAATAGGATCGAGTCACTATTATTTTATTTTTATAAATTTTAATTATATTTTAAAAAAGTTTCAATTTTATATATAATAAAGTTTATATTTTATATCATATGATATATTATATAATATATAATAAATATATTTTAAGAGGGATTTGAACTATCATCTTCTATATAAAAAATTCTTTTGTATATTATTTATCTATAAAATATTTATATCTTTATATATTAATCGTGCCCGATCGTGCTGGGTCCGAGCGGGCTCGTGCTCACCAGGCCCGTACTGTACCAGGCCAAAAATTCCCAAGGGATGGCCCGGGCCGGCCCGCCCAGCGCAAGCACGGCCGATGAAATATTTTAATTTAAGAGCGGATTATTTTCTATTGTACCTCGACATTGTTATTGTTCTCGCATATTTGAATTGTAAAACATATGAACGAAATATATGATTTGCTCATTTTTATATGTAACACTTCCTTTAACATGTTGAACCTGTACAATTCATTTGCAGATGATCACTTTAAAAAAAAAAGCGCATGTTGCATTTTAGAAAATATAAGCACCAAAAACATCAAGAATAAAAACAAAGATGTAGCACATAGTTTGTGAAGATAATTTAATTATGGTGTTGCAAACTCGTGAATTCATAAAAAAACATAAAGAAATCATCTAACAAATAGGTCCATACGTAAACATTTTCCGCAAAAATCTAAGATTGATCGATCGATCGATCTCCTCCATCCTATTTGCAAACAGTAGGAAGGAAGTGACCTCTCAATCCGAAATAGTCATGTCGCCTTCAACACCTCGACTCGTCGTACGAATATACACATTATTATTTACTTCATGCCATCAACTTTTTATGGGACTCGAACCTAACTTTCATCTTTTTTTCCTTTTCCTCTTCCTTCCTTCTTTGACAACATGCAGCACTGTGTTCTAACCTATGGCCGTACGTGGTTGGTAACACCCACTCCTGTCGGTCATCTCCGTATCCCTACGTACCCCTCGTACGTATATATATATATATATAGAGCAACCTAACCATCCTTCTAAAAGTACTTCTATCCAACCAATTTTGATTGCCATACTTGGTAGCAAGAGTGTGCCCCGAGTTGAGAGACCGAGAGCTAGTAGCCCTGAGTTCGAGCCTCGGAGTCGCCACTTGGCCAGAGGAATACCGTTTCTGCTCTTTATCTCGACTCCGGATTAGTCAGGTGTTAGTAGTCCTGGACACCGGGGGCCTCAAATGGGTACTAAAAAAAAGTACTTCTATCCCTCAATACACATAATAATTTTAACAATTTTTTAGGATGATTAAAGTATGTGGGTATTAAGAGATTTTTTAGAAGGATGAATAAGGAAGATGTATCATTTTCCATATATAAATGTTTATTCATCAAATTGTATACTGCAAGAATCCTCATCCGTTATAATTAGATTATGACGACATCCCAAATACTGTAATAACAATGGATAAGAAAATCAAATAGTAGACTATAAGGTTTTGTTTGGCAATTAATTAATGGAGGGGTGGTGGAGTGTGGTGAAGTGTGATGGATTATTATTAAACTCATGTTTGGATAAAATTTTATGGTGATGGATGGATTAAATTAAATCATGACATATTTAAATAATTTAAATAAACATCATTTATACCCTTTATTATATATTACTAATTATGACCCTTAATAAATATAATATTATTATATATTTATTTGATTTATTATAATATTTATATATTTATCATTATTTATATCTCTTATATGTTATTTCTCTTATCTTTAGTATTATTTTCCTCTCGATGTATTTCATTTCTTTCACAATTTTTTTATTTTTATTTTGAAATAAAGATAAAAAAGATCGAAGATGATAGATAAATATAAAAAGAGTGAAAATAATTAATATTACAATTACATAAATAAAAAAATATTGTTCAAATGATAATACTTTAAGATGCTAAAGTAAAAATGATCATAAAAATAATTGTTTATCTCAAATTTAATAAAAAATAACTAATTTGAAAAAAAAACATTATGATGACATTCAATAGATTTAAAATATTATGACAAAAAATTAGTCCAAGAAAAAATAAATGTGAATGAATAAAAGATAAATGAATGTAAGTATTAAATAATTATAAAATAAGATAGAAAAAAAAAGTTAAACCAATAAATGAACTCAAGTCAAATATTTTTCTATCATAAATCAAAATAATATAATAAATCATATCATTTAAATGAACTATGATATAATTTTAGAAAATTATTTAAAGGGGTAGTTTTGCTTAAAAAGTTTTATTCCCTCTAATTCCACCAAACGAAATATTTGGTGTTTGGAGGTGTGACTCACCCCTTCAAATACCATATGACTTTTAAATTTTTTTACTCAAACACGATTTAACTAACACCACCCACCCATCTTTCATCTTATTCCTCCTAATATCTCAATCCAAACAAGACCTTAATTTAATTATGAGAACATTGGTATACATATATTTATATATAGACCGAACTAATTTATTAATTAGAAGCATTAACTATTAATAGTATACGCAAGCAACGATATGATTGATTTCCAATAAAATAAGTAGGAAAATATATTAAACTACGTAAAGGTCACATTAGAAGAGTTGCTCTCTGAAAATTGTAGGAGCAACGAGAAAAGCTTGCTTGCTTGCTAGCCAGAGAAAAAAAAAAGTCATCTTATAAAATATATTGATGAACAATGTTTCTGAAGAGGGACTACTGGAGATATGTAAATTATGTGTCGACATATATCTATGAAATTAATAAACCTACCACCGAGTAATGCTGATCAGTAGCAATGCTGATCAGGGTGATCTTTGGCTCTTGAGACCTATGGAGTTGTGCCTCTTGGAAGGGCCTGAAAGAGGAATGGGCATCGCTCTGGGCAGGAAGCTGAAGAAGACCTTCTGCAACCTCGCCTTCTCCGGCGCCGGATTCACGTCGAAGTTGGCTCGCAGGTCCCTTGAGCCATGGCAACAGGTAATGATTGGCACAAGGAGGAGGAGGACTATAAGAATATTTGGAGCTCTTGACAGGTGCAGCATTGTTCACGACACAAGGATATATGGAAGAAAGGAATTAACAAGTAAGAAAACGATAGGCTAAGGGATATATATATATATATAGAGAGAGAGAGAGAAAAATGAGAGTGCATAATAATTTACTATATATCAAATATGGTATATGATATGGTCCATTGATTTAAAAATTAATGGTCAAATCTTTTATAATAATCTAATCCATTGAATAAAATTTGACAATTAATTTTTAAATTAATGAATCAGATTATGTATAAATTATTATGCACCTCATTATATATATATATATATATATATATATNTATATATATATATGAATATAAAGAGTTAATTTTATATAGGAAAAAATAGAGGTGTTATCTATTTAATTAGGTAATACTACTTATCTTATCCACCGTAAAATATTGGATATATGATAGATATGAGATATTCTCTTTCTTAAATAGTTTCTTACAAGTTGTTAGATCTATCGTATATTTAACATCTTACGATTGATAAGATAAGTAGTACGGTGTTACTACTTTAAATAGGTAGCACCTTCATCGAACCCTTTTATATATATAAAGAGAGAGAGATGCAAAAAGGCTAATATGAATGAGGCTTTGGTGAAGTGAAGGAGCGAAGATTTTCCTTTTTCAGTGCTAACGCTGATGTCCTCTACACTAATCCAATTTGGGAATAAAACATTAAAGATTTTTTTCCTCTTTCAATGGTGAAGCATTCGAAATTTGATTCTAGAGACATCCGAAATCATCAGTCAAGAATTTAATATGGACCTGGAGCTGATACTTGCTTCTAAAAGAATTTATTATGATCAAGGACAGCTAGTGCTGCTTTGGGAGTGGACTACTTTGTTTGAATTTTTTGTGTGATATTTTTTCTGTTCCTCCTAAACTATATATAGCACGACTTGAAGGGCATTGTTGGTGCCCCCCATCCGATGTTACACAAGAATGGTATGCAGCAACATTTTAGGTTTTGCAGTCGACTTTTTGTATTCCCTGCGCCCCTTGAACTGAAGTGACCAAACTGCTTAGATAGATGAATGGTGCAGTTTTTCTACTGTTCAACTGTTCATAACAAATTACACTAATGAATATTTGGTTGATACAAATAATTTGTGCCCTACATTTTAGGGACGATGGAATCAATAGTCTCGAGTTCGAGTTTCGGAATTTTCAACTGATCAGAGTATTATCGATTTATCGCATCGTAAGCCCTCAGATGTTAGTAGTCCTCGACACCGATGAATCTTCACCGAAAAAAAAAGAACTGTTCATAACAAAATCAGTGATAGAAGAAAAGATCTCATAACCTTTTAATGATTAAGGAAATAATTTCAAGATGCTGAATAAATTATAGTTCTATATATTTGATTCCTAGATCCACTATATTTTCACATCATATATCCATCTCTTCATTAACATATCATTAACTCAACTTTATGACCATGACAACCGTTCAGTTTTTATTGGATGAATATGATTTATTATCATGAAGAATTCTTTGAACTTTCCAAATGAAAACGTCGTTTGGGCCCACGACAATGTTAGGTCGTCCGAGCCCATTTGTCTTTGTACATTTACAACAGTTTGGGCTACATTGTCTAGGCCCACAACATTCCCCCAAATATAACATGCATGCTTTTTTATGGGGGATATGAGTGTCTAAATTAGAGCCGGACTCCCACATAGACTTATTAATGTGGGCTTATATTTATAAGTCTATATTAAAAAGTTTGCATATGTAAATGCTATAAATTGTGCTATAATTTGCACAAATATTTTATCCTTTTTTTATATTATTTTAGTATAATAACTTGAAATTCAACTATCATCTTATGCTTATTTATATACCCCAAAAAAATATAATCAAGTTTGATTGACACACCTGATTAACAAGAGTATATCCTGAGTTGAGAGATAAGGGAGCTAGTAGTCCCAGAGTTACCAATTTATTCAGAGGGGACACCGTTTCTACTCTTTATTTCGACTCCAGATTAGTGAGATACTAATAGCTCTGAACACTGAGATACTTCGAGTGGAAAAAAAATACTCTAAAAATATATATTAAAAAAATTGTAAAAACAAATTGACAGATTTTTCTAAGCCTTTCAGACTTGATTAGGAATAAAAAGTAAAGTAAAATGTGCAACTTTTTGTCCTTGAGTTGAATCATGTTTCATTACACAGTGTCTGATACAACCATTACATTCACACACGTAATGCAGCAACACATAAAACATTAATTCTTTAAACGTAGAAGAAAATCACAAAAAGTTAACGTATAATCAAATTTATTTAGATACATAAGATCATATTTATATATATATTTTTTTTCCGAAAGCTTGAAAGATCACAACTTTTTTTTTCAATCGCTTAATCTCTACTTGTACGGTATTTTAACATTTTTATTAGAAGTTAATGGGTGCATAGTAATTTGCTATGCATCCAATAGGATGTATAATTTGGATCATTAATTTAAAAATCAATGATCCAAATTTTATTCATTTGAAAATCTATTTAAAATTTTAAGTTATTAATTAAATAAAATTTTTATAATTAATTTTTGGATGTTCTTATTGTCACTCCAAACATCTTAATGTCACTCCTCTTTAACTTATTTTACCCTTCAACTTTATATTAATGACATTACATAATAAACCTTTTTATTCATCAAAAGTTGCACAAATTTCAAAATCTCTACAATCTTATTTTTCTCTTATTATAATAATTTATTTTTTTATTATTTTATATTTTATTCCGATAAATTAAAATATATTTTATTTTAAATTCTATTTTGTATATATAATATTTGTTAGGTATTCTTTTATTTTAAAATGACTTAATAGAATAGTAATACTAACTTGATTTTTTTACACTAAAAATTATTGTTATATACTTATATCTTCGTATTTACCACAAAAAAACTATATATGTATATATAATAAGTTGTAGTACTTTTATTTAAAATGATCAATGTATGTCGTGAAAATTTTAATTTTCATTAAACTTTATTAAATACTAGATCTTTAAAAATATGAAAAACATAAAAGTTTAAAGTCATTATAACAAGAGAAAAGAATAAAGTATTGTAATAATAAAAAAATCATAAATAAAATATTTATCATAAAAAAATAAATTATTGTAATAAGAAACAATTATAAAAGAATAGAAAAAAATATAATGAAGATTTTTTGAGAAATTGTATAACTCTTAAATAATAAAAATAAAAGTGAGATATTTCATATGTCAATAATAAAATGTTTAAGAGTAAAATTGATAAAAGAGGAGTGACATTAAGAATTTAGGAGCGACAATAAAAGCACTTTTAATTTTTAAATTAATGATTCAAATTATACATTGCATCATCGAATACATAGTAAAATGTTATGCACTTTTATTTTTCTTTTTTTATTATCATAACTTTTTTAAGAAAACAATGCAATCACCGGAAATCCTGCATAAATGTACAAAGAGTTATCTTTTTGCTGGTGAGTCCGTGGGTTCAGTTGTCGTCGCATAATTTTAAGGTATTATTATTAATATTAATATTAATTAATAATATTTAATTATTAATATTATTGGAATTAAGAGGACTCTTACTAACTTTTGACCATTGACCGATGACATCATCCCAAGTGGGCCCATGTCCCCCTTCTTATAAAATGATCTCATCGTCTTCCCTCCTCCTCCTCCTCTGCTGCTGTTGCTTGGTGGTGGTCGTCGGGTTACGTTACGTTATGTGAATTAATTAAGTAACAGAACAGAACAGAACAGAACAGAACAGAAGGCATTACCGGAGTTGAGCGCCGACAGGGAGAGCTCATCGCCGGCGATGGTGAAGCTGAGGGACTTGGAGCCGCTGGACGTGAAGCGGGACGGCCTCCCGAGCTGCTTCCTCTGCCCCATTTCGCTCGAGGTGATGCGCTCGCCGGTGAGCCTCTCCACCGGCGTCACCTACGACCGCTCCTCCATCCAGCGCTGGCTCGAATCCGGCCACCGCACCTGCCCCGCCACCCGCCTCCCCCTCTTCCCCACCACCTCGGACGGCGCGGCCCACCACCAACAACTCGTACCCAACCTCACCCTCCGCCGTCTCATCGACCTCTGGTCCTCCGGCCACGCCCTTCACCACCTCCCGTCGTCGTCTTCGCCGTCGGAAGAGCCCTTCGCTCCCACTTCCGGGCTTCTCCGCGACCTGCTTGAGTCTTCCACCCACGGCGGCGCCGAAGACCCCGTCCCCCTCCTCCGCCGACTCTCGTCAGTATTCTCCTCCGCCNCCGCAGGGTGCGCGGCCGGCCGGGCGGCGATCTGCGAGACAGCCGCGGAGTGCGTCCCGGCTGTGATGGCGCGGATGGTGAAGGTGGGGAGCGAGGGGAGGGAGGCAGCGGTGGCCGTGCTGTGGGGGGCCTGCGTGGCCGCGGGCGACCGGAGGGCGAGGGAGGCGGTACTGAGGGATCGCGGCGGGCCGGCGAAGTTGCTGGTGGTAATGCAAGGGGGGTGCTCGCCGGCGGCGGCGAGGATGGCCGGAGAGCTCCTTAGGGTGTTTAGAGCGGATGGAATGAGTTGCTCCGCGGGTTATGATACCAAGACTATTCATATTTCGCCCTTCTGATTTTTATTTTAGAGATTGGAATTAATTTGTGAAAATTATAAAATCGAGAGGATAATTTAATAAATAATGTACCTGGGAAATAATAATTCATCCATAATAAACTGAAGTTGGTGAAATGAAAGGGAATAAAATGAAATCGGCATCTCATATAATTATTTCACTCATGATTTTATATTGACTTCTTCTGTTTGATGTTCTTAACTCTTTTATTATTATTTTTATTATTATTATTATTATTATTAGCGTATTATACATATTTTTAATCATTAACTTTTTATCTATGATTATAATCTATTATTAAAATTATAATATTTTAATAATAAATCACAACCATGAATTTAACCTTCAGTTTTCTCTGTTATTAAGTATTTTATGGTTGATATATGTTTAACTCATTCATGTACACGAAAGAAAATAAAATCATAATTGTTCTACCGCAATAAAAGACACGTGAAGTTCCAATATATCAACGGAGAGATCTCAGGTGACAAAAATTTAACCCAAGATGAATCATATTAGACAAAGATATTCAAGATTATCATGATCTCGATTTTATAATATATTTTGAGATATTCTTATATTTAGTCTTCTTCCGATCTTACGATTTAATTCATAGGATATTTACGATCTTCATAAAATTTTTCACAAGATTAAACAATCCTTATCCGATCGATCTTATAATCTGATCCTAAATAAGATCTCAATCTTAGCAATCTTGAAGGATAACACTCCCGAAGTGGCAATTAAAAATTTAATAAAATAATTATTATTTTCCTTTATTTTCTTGTTTCATAATTTTTTTCTTCGTGAGAACTGGATAATAAGTCATTGTCCCTTTAAATGCCAGCAGTAGAAAACACCAAAAAAGATGTTGGACTGGTCTCCAATGAATACATATTTTTCTTTTGGGTTGTTGTAAATGGGAATCGGGTTAAGTAAACAAAAGATGTTAGGGACGAAGTGCAGCCAAAATTGTTGAAAACTTGGCCGACCAGGCACAGACTACTCGCCTTCTGTTTCCATTAGATTATAAATATGTTAGTCTTTATATAAGAAAAGGTTGATCCAAACTTCAAACAGGTTACTTTGATAAAGTAATGTAATATAAATGGATTAGATTCATGGATGAAACATACTTGGGATCTCCTTTCTTTCTTCTCGTCGTATTGACCACGCCGATCCCAATAACATCGCCCTCCAATGCGTCTACATGTTCCTGATAAATTGAATGGGTCATCAGTTTGGTCGCAATAATAAATAATAATAGCAGCACTAATGAGAAATCCAAGAACAAGTAAAAGATCATAAAGAGAAATGCAAAAAAAATAAAGAGCACACACATATTTGTTCAGATTCATCCTTTTATTAGAGTTACGTCCTGCAAAGAAATTTTTTTATTATTATTTTTCGTTATAATTGTTTAACATCACGTCTGAAATAAGAGCAATATATATGAGTTCAACATCCTAACAAATAGATAATTTCTTAATTCGCACCATACGAGCCAACTTAAATAAAAACTCAAATCTGTTTAAGTTTCGGGGGCACCGCCCCCGAACCCTCACCCGCTCACCGGCGAGCGGGACAGTCATCCACTGATCGAGAGGCGGTGCCACCAAACCCCCGCGCGTAGAGGTTAGATGTCATTGAATAATGCTCTAGTTCCTCTAAGCTCACGTGAATGTACTCGATATGAAAAATAAGAGACCTTAAAGTATTCACAAACTCCAACAAGCACTACACTTTATTTGCAAGTAACATCTCAGATTTATATATTATGATACCAAGATTCAATTTTACTCACGTTTCATAAATAAGCTACTATGTTTATTAGATATACACAGTATTTATGAATAAGCTTTACCGATGCAGAGCCAGATTTCTGACCAATTCTTCTGGGATTTCGCAAGTTATTGGTTTCATCTGATATTCAAAAGACTTTACCAATGCACTTCTCAAGATTTCAATCTTGTAATCTCCATATCAACCAAGCTAAAGAAAAAGCCGTAAGAAGATAAGGACAAGTGCAGGTCCTTATGCTGCTTTTCCTCTTCTTCATCTCATCAGCTGTTATCTTTGATTCTCCTTTCTTTGCCTTTTATTTGTTCCCTTATTCCTTTGTCTTCTGATAAAGATGAAGTCGATGGTTATGGATATCAAAACTTTGACCCCTTCAGTATTTTGATTCTTTCTACCAACACCGTTTTCAATTCTCTGAGGTTTGAAACTATTAAGATCGTTGATGGGAGTTAAAACTCCTTAATTGTTGGGAATAAACTCATCACCCCCACAAGAAGAGTCATATATATCTTTATATCTGCAGAGAATATAAGATGATCACCATGCATACAAAGCTAAAGTTTCCACCACATACATCAAGAATAAAACATGAAAGAAGAACTATGACTAGGAGAAAAAGAAGTAAAGAAAAAGGAGAAACAGAAAAGGAAAGAAGATAAAGAATGCGAGCAAAGAAAAAAGAACGAACAAGAAAGGAGGATAAAGGAAAAGCTTCACAGATGAAAGAACATCCAACATGCTTGCTCTTCATGTTTGGGTTATATAAGTCACACCTTCGATGAGATTCTTCTCTATGATGATTCATGAAATTAGATAAGGAAAATCTTTACACACGTCAAACAATGTAATGGAGCCATCAGTCAAGTTAAGACATGGAGAACACAAGCTAGTTAACAAGGCATTTAACATGTTTAGGACAGATGTTTTCTTCAGCACACACAAGTTAACGAGCTGGTTTAATGTGATGAATTGAAGTTGATAAAATAAAAATCAACCACAACTGGAAATCTTTATTATCTATCTATAGCGAACAACCTAATGAGAGAAGAAAAGAAATTGCAACACCAAAGCAATGATGTCTTGGTTAGAACTGGACCTTCTAAATTACCATTACGGTGGCAGGACTTGGCAGAGAGAACTCAGTGTTGCAACATAAAACTTCTGAGGCTTCCATTTTGATGCAATTGAAATCACTGAGATATAACACCTGGTTTATAAGAAACTGTATATATATACACACACAGAGCAAGATGAATTTCAGAGGTCAAAGTTAATCGAATATCTCCAACGAATCGTAAAGTTTGCATTGTTTAATTTATGTTTATTTTTCGATGAATGCTTAATTTGTGTTTAACTATAAACTCCAAGGCAATGAGATTACTGTCACAGTCCACTGTCAAGTTTGTCACATGAGGTACTCTGTTGGCAGAATTGTAGAGTTACCCAGAAGGAGAAACCGGCTTGTGACTGATTCAGTCAGATGAGAATTTTCCATAAGCTATAGACATCAAAGACACTGCAGCAGACTAGAGAGTTAATAGGAAGGAAAAAACAATAAGAGATATAAAACGATCTGACAGAAAGCAATGGTGGGGTGCATACCTGGAAGAGAACAAAAATCATGCAAAGATCAATCATCTTATGTCACTGACACTACAGGTACACAAATAAAAGGGAATATCACTTCTTTCTCTACCCAGGTGCTCATAACTGATGATTTTATTTACATTAGAGTATAGCAGGTATAAGCAGAGTTTAGAATTCAAATTTTCTTGCAACATTTGAGAAACTAAATAAACACATCTTTTCTACATGTGTATGTAAAAGAAAATAAAGTTTCCTAATGCAGGGACTTTGATATCGTAGCAAGGATGTTGAGTTGGCATCCAAATGTAGTGAATGAGACTTCCGTTTGCATTATTGTTTCCTTAATCTTCAAGCTGCTACTGAGCATGAAAGATAAACCGACGTAAATTAATGTGCTAACTAACTAAGCTGATGTCGCCGTTGAAACCCTGTCACTACCACGAAAATTGTACTTCTGATATACTCTGTCGCGGTTTTCAGACCACCAAGCTTCTGCCTGTTGCTCTCCAAATCTTCTTCGACTGTAGATAAAATTACCACTATTATTAAGTCCCTTACATAACGCAAAGCCTATAAAAGTTAGTAGGCAATTTTGAAGAGGACAATAACCAAGTTTGTAATCTTAAAACTAAAGATTAGTAGCTACCTGAATCGCACCCTCTTCAGATCTCTAGTTCCATCACGTAGGGCAATCAGAGTTATGTACACGCCAGGTTCAAATTGCTCGATCCATTCTGCTTCAACTTGCTCAGCAGCAGAAGTGGGGCTTTTGAGAGTTGAACCATTATCATGATTCTCAAATGGTGATGCTGCTCCATGATCAAAATCTTCTTTCCTAGTAGAATATTTTGCATTGTCTCCATTACCAGTTTGCTGATTTTTCAAGATTTCTTCCATTTCAGTGCCCTTTTTCGCAAGATGCTGCTGTGAAGATTCACTAACATGTGTTGTGTGGAAGGTTGGTGTCTCCATATGCATATCATTAGTTGCATCACCTCCTAAAATAGGTCCTGAAGCCAAATCAGAGTACTGAACATTTGAATCAAGGCCATTTAACCTTATAGCATTTGCCTCATACACTCCATGAGGAAGCCTCTCTGCCATTTCTTTCAGCTATAAAAGAACCAAAAGATATCAGAAGACTGTAAGAACCAACAAGTAGATAAAAGTGAAAACCCAATTCAATCTAACTTGGATCATTCCATTTGAAATGACAAGGCAACAAAAGTTCAAGTTCAGATATATAAAGTACAAATTTATTAGCAATATGCATTGTCAAACAAAAAATGTAGCAACAATTTAGGGGCACCCATATAAACTATGTTATATCAATACATTTGAAGCCGCATGTACACATATCTAGATAAAGAATTACAGATCCAAATGTCTAACAAAATTGTTGTGCAAAAATGTTTTCTACGGTTTATGTATAATGAAGTATGCATACATGAAAGAGTCCGCGTGCCCCCTGAGAGAATGTGGACATCAGAAAAAGAGACACGTAGTAGATATATGGAAAGTAACAGTGGGTACATAAAACTAACAGGAAGAATCAAGACTTTCTATTATATTTTATTCAAGATTTTAAAATCATGCTATAGCTCAAAGCTATCAAAGAACTGTAATCATAGAGAAAAAAATGAAAATTTTAACGAAAAAATACTTCATAGTATGTAAACATAACTAAAATCCAAATAAGATGACAGTTTGGATGTGAAGAAATGTGCTACAAAAGAATATTAACTCCATTCTTGGTGATTAGCTGAACAAAACTTTCCTGATTGCTCAACATTTGATAAAAATATCTTAGCTTTATCAAAGAGATATCATAGCAAATAACTACAAATTAGCTTGTCAATTCTGCTAAACCATGTCATACTGTAACTTGAAACATATGGCAATTCCTAATGCAGTAGTATGTGGTCTTTTCTTAACACACCAAAACCGAAAAAAATTCACTGATATTATCCTTGTTAGGAGTGATATGGGCCACAAGGCACTGTTAATCAAAAGTCAATACTGGGAGTGATGGATCCTTGTTAGGAGTGATATGGGCAACAAGGTACTGTACTGTTTTTGGTTTGGGTGTGTTAAGAAAAGACCACATACTACTGCTTCAGGAATTGCCATATGTTTCAAGTTACAGTATGACACGATTTAGCAGAATTCACAAGCTAATTTTTAGTCATTTGATGTGATATCTCTTTGATACCGTTGCTATCTCTGATAGGATAGATATGGGTCACATCTTAACAGCTCAAAGGCTCAAAAAACCTAGCATTCAAACTAATTTGAACATCTCATACAACCAAAAATTTGGGTGATGCCAAATTTTGTCTTGCTCCACTTGAATATTCAATGTGGATCAGACAAAGTCTGGTTCCATGATCATCATTTTTCTTCAATTGCTTTCAGTTATTGTGCAGCTCTTTCACCTTGCCAAAAGAATCTTACATCATCTAGGTATTCCTGTCTCATTTTGACTCGTATTGCACATATTATCATTCACAGTTATCATCTAGATTTTGTTCCAATGGATTTGGCTAAGTGAACAAGGTTTTCTAAGGAAAAAACTTGTTATTGTTAATATGGAATTATAATAATCTTTAAAATATCAGAAGTACTTTGTATATTTTATAGAAGATAAAAAAGAAAATATATTCCTAAGAGACTCAAAAAATTGCCAGGATTATGTGAGTATTTGTGGCAGTGGAAGTTCTTTTGAAAGGTTATTAACTTTTGCTGTGAACTGTTTCTGCAACCTTCATTTCTAGTATATTAAAACAAAGTAAATCCTCTTAGTCACTTAACAGACCTCGTAGATATATCACATATCATCGATGCTCTAAGATTCCTATTGTTGCTATAGCTTGCATTACTCATCAGGGGATATCCTTTTCCAGCAAATTCTAACTAATAATAATATATATGATATTTAAATATCCAAATCTGGCTATTATGAACGTAAGAATATTGCTAAAAGAAGACACAAGTTACACAAGAAAGAAATATGAAAGACAACCTGCGCAGTTAAAGATTTTATGACTTCTTTTGCAGCTTTAGACTTGGCAGATTCTTCTGCAGCAAGTGCCTTGGCTTCTTGAGCTTTCTTTTCAGATTTCTGAAGTTCTAACTCTTGGCGCTCGCATAGATTCCGTAAACCATCAACCTATTTGTTTACAAGACTATTGTTCAGAGATCTTCAATTAAATAGCGCTCACGTAGAAAAGCAGAGGATCTGACCAGAATTAATACCTCGGCATGTAACCTTAGAAGTTCTTGATTCAGAAGATCATTTGTTCTCTTCAAACTATCGGCAATACTCTGTGAGAAAGAAAGACCTGATGCAGTTGGGATCGGAGTTGTAGCACGTGGAGGACTATGCTTTCTTGGAAATGGCGAAATAGCTCTTGAACGCTTTTCAGATTGAATAGTTGTTTGAACTGGTTTAGCAGTCGCATGATGTATATCTATTACGCCAGGCAAAGCAATGTTTTTAAGTTGTAAAACTGAATTTTGGGGACTAAAATTCTTCCCATGTTTGTTTGACTTCATCAAATCCAGGTTGCTTGAAAAAGAAGCCTTTGGCAAGTATATATCAGCTTTATCAAATCCATCTTTGCTTTCATTGGACAGTCGGGGTTTAGCAATCTTTCTTCCAATTGGTCTACTGGATTCTGCACTACTCAACTTCACATAGCATGAATCACATACACGATAAGGTTTTCCAGGGTTCGGAGACAGTGCTGCTCTGAGAGCCTTTTTTGAACTGCACTGATGACAGTGCACAAGCCCACAGTTATAACAGTTGTGCCTCTTTCTAGTGAATCCAAATGCCTGTCTGCATGCTGAGCATTGGGACTGCTCTGCACCTGATACCAATTTATGCTGACACACAGCAGCTGTAAAGTTTGACCCGCAGGAGACATGTTTTACTGGCCTGTTCTTTAATGCTTCAACAAGTGTAGGTGTCTTACGGTCTTCAAGATCTCCATGCCCTAATCTTCCATTGGCTCCTTTTCCCCATGTGTAAACTTCACCTTTAATTGTTAAAACCGCAACATGGTATGATCCGCAAGAAACCTCTTGTACGGATTCACCAACAAGCTTATCCTCAACTAAGCATGGAAGTTTTCCATCAAAGCGAGGATTACCAAGCTGACCATAAACACTGCTTCCCATAGTAAAAATCTGTCCTGATGTGGTCAAGCCAATCGTAAGACTATGTCCGCATGCTAACTTTTGAAAATTATGATCGATCAGTGAGGGTACGCATGTAGGCTTAACCCGTGCTTCCTTGTCACCATGGCCAAGACGGTACTTGTCCCCATCGCCCCAAGTGAATAATTTTCCAGATGATGTACTAGATTGTGTCATAATGACCTCAACAACTGCAGCAGTATGCCACACACCACAGGAAACAGCTATTGTTCTTAAGCCAGTTAACGATTCTACTTCTCTTGGGTATAAAACAGTTTCTCGGTTACCATGTCCTAAGACACCAAAAGTTCCATCACCAAATGTGAACAATTGTCCAGTTGTTGTAATTATGGCAGTATGCCAAACACCACAAGAGACATAGGAAACTTGAAGCCCATCTAAAGGTCCTGAAACTCTTTTAGGTACCCAATGACTTACATTTGTTCCGTGGCCAAGAAGCCCTGCATTATGTGTGCCATCACCCCAAGTGTAAAGGTCTCCAGCCATAGTAATGGCACAGGTGTGGAATTCGCCACAAGCAACATAATCAATGGTAGAGGCTGATAGTGATTCCACAAAATGAGGACAAATCATATCTCTGCCGACTCCATGACCAAGACGTCCACCAGATTCTTCACCCCATGTAAATACTTCTCCTTGTCTAGTCACAAGGGCAGCATGCCTGACTCCACAGGCCACATGATAAATATCTAACACTACATTAGACTCTATAGGCTTTGGTACGAGGATGTCAGTTCTTAAACTGGAAGGAGTACTACTTCTGTCAGCACTAACCCTCGCAGAAGAATCAGATATGATTTCTCCCCAAACATATACATCCCCGGAGGCATCAAAATCATCTTGCCCAGAACCATGGCTAGATGTGCTAGGGAGACTAGAAATGCTAATCCTAAAACCATCAGAAGAAGCCCCTTTTGAGTGCATATTTGTTGCATCTGACCTCTCTGAATGTACAGAATGTCCAAAAGACAGACTTTTCTTTAAGCTACTTGAAGTTAGCCTGCCTTCAGAGGAATCCAAAGGGGAACCAGTAGAATGGTCACTCAGACGGTTGCATGTGAATTCGCTACCATCCTGAAACATCATCATAGTCTTGTGAGTCAGCACAATTAATGGAAAATATAGAGCACAATTACTATAGTTAAAACTTCTGAAAAGATCCAACTAATAATTAATGGCAACCAAAACTGAATATAAAACTTTCACAAATACTTTTAAAATTTTCTTAGCATTTTAGCTTAGAAAATCTTGCTTGAAATTATTCAACGGTTTCAGTGAACACAGAACAAGAATTTTTTTGAAGCATTAGTCATGCACAATGTAAGTGAAATATAAGATGATATACACAAGAATAATGATTCTGTAAAGAGGGCATGAAATTTACTTCATTAAGAAAACCTACATTCTTCCATCCATCTATTTTGGGACGTCCATATTGCCCCGAGGAAATCAATGACTTGAGGCCAGTAAACCAAACCTCTGCCTCAACTTTATCCTTGCATATCTTGTTAACATTGATCCAAAAATATAAAATCAGAACTCACATTATAAATAAGAAGAATGGAAATGACATGAGACATAATAGAAATACTGACCACATCAAGAGACCGTTTGCCATCATCATAAATAAGTGAAAAGGACAAGTAATCCTTGTCGGGACGAAGATATCGCTGAAAAACTGACTGTAAGCAGAAACAATTATAAGATGAAAATGTTACATGTTAAGTTCCAAGTAGGGAACAAAACTTTAGTTCTACCTTATCAACATAAGCTAGAAATCTTGTCTTCGATAAACACTTAATTCAGTAGGTGTTCTTACAGTTCTTTGTCCTGGTATAATTCTTAAAACAGAAGATAACTTCAAAGTTCTTTCTTTGCTGCCAGAGTACCAAATCAATGTTGATTCATCCTGTAATGAAATTTAAGGACTTAGCATAAGATATCTTCAAGACATCATCACAACATGACATTTTTTAATGTATATGGGTCTTGACAGTATGGATTTGAAAATATATTCAGGAGAAACTAATATGATGGAGTCGATAAAAGCTACGCTAGAGGGTAATTCAAATTGTTTCTTTATACCAAGAAAAGAAATTCTTATTGTTTATCATACGAGCGTGTGCGGCCACGAAATATGGAAACACAGAATATTGTCATAACTGAGTGCATTGTCAGTTTTATTCCTCAACAAAGAAGATTGCTAGCAACTTACATTGGACAATCTGAAAGGATAGAATTTTGGTTTCCCTTTACGCCCATATTTAAGTAATTGCGTGCCTTTCTTTAGAGCAATCAGAGCCTAGAAAAGAAAGATAACATACTAGGCTAGTCAGCCAGAGAGTTTCAGCATTTGATTAAAAAGAAATAACATTTTTTTATCATCTAATTATATGCTAAACTTAGATACCTAGTAATCATGTAAATACTCAAGTATGAAGTACTTAAGTATAGCTATTCAATGACCAAGAGTTAGTTGCCCATCAAATCATTATAATCATCCTTATCAGCTAGATCTATTTCGACAGACCATTACAGAATCGGCGCTTCCAACACAATCATAAATTTGAACCCTCGTCTTTGTCCATCATATTTTTGAACTTATACTTCAATCTATCTAGTAGACTGAGTAATGCCACCAAACTTTCAGACCTACTTCCAGAAAGTGCAACTTGCATCCTCAGAAAGTTTATTTGACCACCCATAATCAGACTTGCAATTGCATAATTTCGCATGCATTTCATTCCTATATTATAATTCAAGAAGAAAAAACAACTGTTCTTCAATTTTATGCTAATTATATCACATTCCATTAACCCAGCACTAATCCTATATACCATATCACCTTTTATCTCTTTCAAGAACTCTATCAGACATCAATCTTCCAAGAGCAACATCAAACTTTTGTCCCACCAAGCACAACTAAATCTTCTCCAAGTTAAGATGTCAACCAGGAAAGATGCCAATGTCCTCAATGACGCAATGTCCAACAACAGAGTCCTCGAAGCGGCTACTCGTACCGCTACAGGAGCCGCAGAGCGTCTCACCTCATATACCTCGACGTTGCAGCAACCTTACGATACGGGAGGCAAGTAGATTCCAAGAGAAGAACACAAAGCCCATTACCTTGTCAATGTCCCGGTCGGCGGTTCCCGAGCCAAAGAGATCGGCCATTCCATCTGACAGCCTCCGCCGGAACCGATCCCGCCGCCGCTCCGGTCATCGCCCATGCCGAATCCTTCGCCGAACTCTCATCGATCTCGGAGCGGGAAAGAGTCAAGGGAGGTCGGACACTCCCGTCAAGCCCTAACAGCTCCCCGTTCTCTGATCGATGAGACGGCAAGAAGGGAGGCGGAGGCGGAGGCGGGTGCGGAACGGGAGACGACCACTCCTTCTCCGCCCCGGTAGCCGACGACTTCCAACCGGTTGGAGCTAGGAGATGACGGGTGCTCCGGCGAAGAGGAGGCCGGCGGCGTGGCGAGGGGGGGTGGTCGGAGGAGGGCGGCGCCGGCGAGGGAGGGGGAGAAGGGAGATTTATTACGAGTCAAAGGCGGAGGAGGAGACGACATTTATACCCGTCCGTCGAGGACGGTAAAAAAAAAAAAGAGCGAGAACAAAAAAAAATGTTAAAAAATATCTTTACGATATTTTTCTCCATTTCTTTTTTTTGCGCGGAAATTTAGTTAGCGGGCATTTAGCGGTAAGAACACGCCAAGTTTTTTTTCTTTTAGATTCGTAAAGTACCAAAATTTAATAATAAAAAAAATATAAAAAAGTTTATTTTTTAAATATATTTTAATATGTGCAAATTTATTAAGTAATGATGAATTATTTTCGATAATAAATAATGATTATAATGAGTTGCATTTTTTAAATTAATATATTTTAAATTATTTTATGTATTCGGAAGTTTGATCAATAAAAATTGCACCTCCTTTCATAAGTATATTCATTTTAATAAGATGTTTTTTGCGTATATTCAATCAAATGCCATTTTAAGTCACATGTAACTTGAGTTGCATAATAATAATAATAATAATAATAATATTATTATTATTATTATTATTATTATTATTATTATTATTATTATTATTATTATTATTATTACTAATATTACTAATGATAATAATAATAATATATTGGTGTAATATTTTTTTAATGGACTTAATAGTTTTGTTTTGACCTACTGTTTATTTTCCTATAATATTTGTCAACATCAAGACGTAGCGTTATGCATTTTGAAAAGCTACTTTTCAAAAGCATTGTTGTTGTTTTTAAAATTCTTTGAATGGTTTAATAATCAAATCAACAGTTCATGCTAATCATATGTAAATAAACCGTCCTTGCCATTCATATGATATGGTTTCTATATTATATGGAAACTTGTTTTATTGCATAAAAAAATCCAAAAAATTGTTTGGAAAAGTAGTTGAGCGGAAGTGTTATGCCATTTTTGTTTTCGGGAGTTGCCGAACGGTAAAGGTATAATAAAAAATACGTTATTAAAACTTGAAAAAAAAAACAAATAATAATAAAAATCTAGTTGCACTCGCAAAAATTAGTAGGGATGTGATCATGAATTATTAACACGAATATTAATCTCATTGAAAATTTATTTATTCTCTCAAATATGTAGGACGTTTTTGCAATTAAAGAGTCTCGCTCTTTGAATACGAGATTGACTCAAAGATTTTGGAGGTTTAGTCAGAATTTCATTTTTTTTTACAAATATCATTTTTTTTAAATTGAATTATTTTTTTATCTTATAGTGTATGTATAGACTTTTTAAGTGGTATTTTTTTTAATACATAACTTTTTTTCTGTTATCGTCCAAGAATAAGAATGAAACCCATAAATCTAACTTTACATGCAATATCTCTGATATATTCTGAACATAAATTATTTCACAAATATATGCAAACGTATATATATATATATATATACACAAAGGAGAAGTTTCATATTTAGTATTTATTTTTTGATCTCATATTCGAGTTCAAATAATAAAAGTACAATGATTTAAATGTACACATATTATATATATAGTATGAGACAATAGAACTATATTAATATATATTGTTATTTAAAATTATTACTAATTTTCCTGTGTAAACACACTTTTTCTTAAAATAAAGAGTGAATTTGGTTATTAAATTATTTTAGATAATATTAACATAAAAATATATATTTTCTTATATAGATGTGAATCCCAATCGTGGAATCATATTCAACTACCATAATATTTCTTTATGAGTTTTCATCTTTTAGGAAGGCTTATCAAAGCAATTGAGGAATAAATAAATATAATCCACGAGATGAAAAGTAGTAAAGAATGAAATAGAACGCCATTTACGAAGAGAGCAGCGTTTGGTTCTAGAAACCAAAGCATATGATGGTATAATTAGCTGCATCCTTCATGGGGAATTGAGTAGAAGATGAGAGAGAGAGAGAGAGAGAGAGAGAGAGAGTTATTGGGTAAGTCTACATTCTATCTCCAATTGGGTTTTGGATAAATGGATGTAAGTGAAAATGGAAATCCATTTATTTTTGGGTCTAGGGAGGGACACGTGAAGTTTGTCTCTTTTCTCGTAAATTATAGCCATGTAGGCTCACACATTGGAATCATGGCATGCATGCATGCATCAAGATCAAGCTAAAGAAATTTATCGATATAATCCGACGAATATACTAGACACATTTTTCTTTATCAAAATACATCACTGTCATTGCATAT
>LTAE01001402.1:0-38244 GCA_001647135.1 Pontederia paniculata | reverse complement strand
GATATATCTTAAGAAATACTACAAAATATATATATACACATATATATTACTAGTTAAAGTCAATATATACATAAAATGTTAAGTAACACAAATTGTGTAGTAATTTAGGTGGATAGGTGAATTTGATTCTTCAATTTTTATTATTTTGTTTATATACATTTTGCCCCCCTATCTTTCATCTCTGGGTCTGTCCCTGATCAGGTGTTGATAGTCTTGAACATAAATTTAAATTTAACATGATGTCTCAAAAATTATAAAAACTAATAATTCTGAGTTCAATTTATGAAGTTATCAATTTGATAAAAAAAATATCGTTCTATTTTTTATCTCGACTCTGAATTAGTCAAGTGTTAATAGTTTTGAACATCGAAATTTCCGATCGAATACTACAAAAAAATTGAAAAAAAAAAATTGGTTTAAAAAGAGAGAGACCATGAACAGAAGAAAAGTACAAATAATGAAATCTTAGTAGGGACATTCAACGTTTGATATGGGAGATCTCCAGAAATGTAGAACTTTTTTTTGACAAGGTGATTTCCTGCAGACTTTTTTAATTGTATGAACCAATGAGGAGGAGGTGGAGAGTGTGGGGGAAAAAGGGGAGGGGGGTAGCAACAAACAGACAGCAATAGTTGCATAGAACAAACAGAGGGAGTTGGAGTCGCCAAAGTAACAGCACCACAGCAATAACAATAGCAACAGCAAACAATGACAGTAACAGGGATAGAAAGAGGGAGGGAGGGGTTGAATGAACCTGAAGAGTAGGACCCAACTGGGCCTTCAAAAGGATGTGACGCCGGGGCACCTGGGCAACATGGGATCAATCCAGTGGGCGTGTTAAAAGGGGTGGTGCAGGATCACACAACTGACCATGCATGCACCTCAAATCTTCAAGAGCTATTCATTTACAGGTAATAACAATATGAATAGTGCAATGTAATCAGATTTCTCGGTATACCACATAATATTCACATTTCATGTCCACATACCATCTTCACGGGTAAAATTCATTAATAAGCTACTTCATTTATGAAGTCCCTTATCTAAATTTAAATCCTCCAACTTCATTCTATAATGAAAATGTTTGTTGTCTTTTTTTTTTACCGAGTGATATATAATTTCTTAGGTCACGTTTGGTTAGAAAATAAGACCTGAATTAAATTCTCATTCCCTAACTTTTTAGCATAGGGCTAAAGAAATTTGTGGTGAGATCCAACAATTAAACCGCATTAATTACTGAAATAAGAAAAAAAGGTGAGAATTTTGTACTCGAAGTCCATCCAGAACTAAGATGATCCAAGTGGATCAAGAGGTTGAGAATATGTGCAAGATTAAAATGTTATAATCCATATGCCGTGACTTTTCAACCAAAGGATCCCTTAGTGACACACGTCAATATTTCTCTCCTCCTCCATGTCATAATAAAATAATTAGTTAACAAAAAATATTTTATCCATAAAATTGTTTAGTATCACCCAATAAAGAGGTTCATATAAACAGTATTATATATATATATATATAAAACAATCTCATTATAAAATTAGAGAACCAAAATGAATTGAGATGAGAACAATCTCACACATCGTCATCATGGAATAGTTGAGCCTTTTAACACCTGTTTCTTTTCTTCCATAATGGATAAAAAGAAGAGGGTCGATCCGGAGTTGATACCCAATTGGGAGCTTCCAAACGTCCGTGGGTTATCAAATCAGCTTTTACTTATCAACAGCTCTCTCTCTCTCTCTCTCTCTCTCTCTCTCTCTCTCTCTCTCTCTCTCTGTAGACTAATCAATAGTATTGTTCTTTTTCCAACTCTCAGTATCTTAAATTAAATAGACAAAAACAGACTTAACATGACCTCATATGAGCATTTTGGGGTAAACAAATAAATTTTTCATACAAGCTACAAAGCTGGATATCTAATCAAAATGCGCTAGTACTACTGAATTGTAAAATCAAGATGTGGAGCCCGGGGGAATTATAAAAGAAAAGGAAAATCTGCACGCTTGCTTCACATACTATAATTATAAACGCAAAATAGAGTGAACAAATCAAATCAAAATTATGAATGAAACAAACACATAAAATTAAATACACGGACAAGTAATGGGAAAGAACGCTACCGTATGTGCAGTTAAGTTGCCAGAAAACACTTCAAAATTTTGCTTAGTTTCAGTAAAGGGAGCACAACAGAATGGTCCTAGGGAATCAATAATTTAGTACCCGTCAGCAGGAAGGGGAGTTTGGGGATGCAAACCATGAACAAAACAATAATGAGTAGCCATCAAAATCAAGAAAAATAGTTTGTCAAATAGATTATCCAACTTCATCAAAAAAAAGTTTATGGCATAAGTTTCAGTGCATGGATCAGATCCTACATTATTAGGAATGAGATCTTATGGAGACCTGAGCTACTGAGCTTAATCTCTCCATCTGGGCATAAGCAGTAAACATGTAAGAACAGGCATGCAGATGCAAATGCTGAAAAAAGTAATAAGCACATAACACCCTTTCAACACTACTAAATGCAAATGTTGGTAAGTCTTGAATATATGGCAACCAAGATATTGATTTGGAATAGACTTTAAGAATTTAAAGCATGTTGCGGTACACAAAAGCAGATCTCAAAGAAGATGATTTAACGTCTGCAGGCATGAAAGTAAAAGGATTTGCTGCTTCTTTATATATCTAAACAAAAGTTCCTCCTACTTGTTAGCAAAGAAAATACTACCTTTCTATGTAGATCAACAAAAAGATCCCAAATGAACTTATTATACCTTGTTGACATTTTAAGTTATAGCTGACATCATATGACTTATAACAACACATACATTACATGAGTAATGGGACATATATCAGAATTCAGAAGAGAGTGGCATCAAACTTAACAGCATCATTGAGGCCCCGAGTCCGAGAAACATTGACAGCCTTGATTAACATATTGTATGAAACAGACTGATGAGTTTTTCATTGTGTGATCGGGCAAATGAAAAACCGTAAATCTTCTGGACGTTGTTCTTTGATATGTCTACTTTGCACTACACATTATCGCAGGCCTTTTTCAAAGCATCATACACATTCTGAAGTGTAACCTCTTGGACAAGCACAACCTTCTCCCTAGATTTTGAACCTGATCCAATAGAGAGTTGTCTTTTCTTCACTCCCAATACCTGATTGATTTCAAGTAGTTGTGGATTGGTTATAAAAGTAAACAGAAATGACAATTCGCATTATCTCAGGAGAAAAATAAAGTGATTATCGTAGATAACTGTAATTGAAGTTTCAACTGGTATTGTCATAATACTTTTAATCTCAGAGGTAACCTTCCTTTGAATTATACTAGTATCTGTAACTGAGGACAATGCTGCACAATCAATTTTTAGGTTAATTAAGTATTCTTCTGTAAACTACGCATGCACAGCTCTCCACTTCTTAAGATCTTCTTGGGTTCAAGAAAGTTTTTGAGATTCTGAGTTGCCAATCATATGATGTTCAGCTATAATTTTGCAGCAGCATAAACGTTCATACAAGAAAAGGCCCAGCTGCAGATTCACATCTCTTGCTTGACATATTCACTACATATTATTGCATGGATTGAAATGTAAAGAACAGAATAGGCATCATGACAAATTCTCAAGAAGAGGAAAACAAGTGCAAAAATTTGTTTTTTACACAGTACATATGACATATTGTAAGCTAATGCATGTTATGCCTGCAATTCGTAAACTTGTCGATTTAACTGAAACGATCCTAACACATCTTGATAAATGTTTGATTAATTTCCATTCTTTCCATTTAGGCCGTCAATCTCTAGCACCATGCATGAATGAGGGACAACAATCCAAGAGAAATATAAAATTGATGTCTCAGAATCTGTTTAGAACGTCTCACCGAGCCGATGAACTCAAGCAGCGCGGCGTTGGCCTCGCCGTCCCTCGCCGGGGCGTCGATCTGCACGCCCAGCTCGTCGCCGATATCTGCCTTCCATCATAACAAAGAGAAGTCAAGGCATTCGATCCGAACGAAATGAAAAGAAATCGACGGACAAAAGGAGATCGATCGGCAAAGGAAGAAGGGGAAGAACATGGCAGGGGGGCGGACCCGTGATGGTGGCGAGCTTGGAGCCTGGCTTAGCGTGGATGGAGATGGCAACGGTGGACGGAGGAACGAGGCGGAGGCACGCCGGGAACTTGGCCGACGACGCAGTCTCGCCGCCGCCTGAGGCCGCCGGAGGAGCGGCGCCGGAGTTCTTGGATTTCCCTCCTCGTTGTTTTGGCGGCGCCATTAAAAAAGCGCACCGCCTCGTCGTTGTTTTCCCCCAACTCGAGTCGAGTCCACGTTTTGATCCTTCAACTGCAGTTACTTCTGCACCGTCGGATCCTTCTACTACAAGTGATGCTGCTGCGGATCACCACCAAGGGTTCAACAAATATTATAATAATAATAATAATAATAATAATTATTATTATTATTATTATTATTATTATTATTATTATTATTATTATTATTATTATTATTATTATTATTCACAACTTTTTGAACCTTTTTTTCCGATACTACAAACGATAATAATATATGAAAAAAATGATCTTTAAAATTGTTACTATTAATTCATCGTGCGATAATGAAGATTTTGATCAACTAAGTTCGATTGTCACATATGATTAACTGGTTTGTGCTTCGAATTGAGGGATTAGGAGTTAGTAGTCTCGAGTTCGAGCTCCGGAGTCATCAATTTGGTCAGGATTTATCGTGTCGCTCTCGTTCGAACACTAGATTAATCGAGTGTTAGTATTTCTGAACATCGACGAGATTTACTCCGAAAAAAAAAAATCTTAATCGTCGATTTTGAGAAAGGGTGATGATTAATGTAATAGATCATTTTTTTCACCTAGCTTTTAGGAAAACTATTTTTTCAGAAAAAAAATGACTTATCTTCCTTTGGATATGTAAGAAACAAAATTTAAAAAAAAATCATTTGATGATATATCTTAAGAAATACTACAAAGTTTTCTTTGAAAAAAACTGCACATAATTTTTTTGTCAATCAAATAAAAAATCGACCATTTTTTTTCTCATCGCCAAATGCAGCAAAACATAAACAAAGAAAAGATAATTTTTCTAGCAAACAAAATAAACTACCTTCCTCTGTTGTACCCAAAAAACTAGACTATGTTGTTTGATTGATTTATTTGTGTTTGGTTCTCTCGTGTTCTTTCATTATTCATTTCTCTTTTGCAATAACGAAATACTGCTCCAGCCGAAAGCAACTCTTAAAATTTGAACCCATAGCATATTAACATCCATGGTCTTGTTTGTTCTTGATTAGTCTTTAAAATTCGAACTCTGAAAGTATTAGTTTTTTCAGTCATCAATGCCAAATATGTTAACCAATTGACCGCACATTATCTCTTTTAAGTTTGTGGTTTCACTTTCATCCATGATCAAAAAGGAAGAAATTTTCTATATCATATTCAGCATGCTACATATACAGAGTACAACAATTTATATATAGGAGATGACAACAAAAGTGACGCCAATTAATCAGGATCATAAAGGGAGAAATATGGCATCATGGAGCTGGTATTTCGGATGGCCACACAGTGATGTATAACCAGTTACATGGTTATTCTAATATGCCCCCTCAAGCAAGACGAGGTCGATCACGAAGTCGAAGCTTGTCCTTAATGAACTGAAAACGGGCTCCGGACAATCGTTTGGTCATGAGGTCGGCCAGTTGGTCTTTAGTTGAGATGTAACGTACGGCTAAGCGTTTTGTAGCAACTTCTGCATGAATGGAATGAAAGTCGACTTCTATGTATTTGGTGCGAGCATGGAACACTGGGTTGACACTGAGATACGTTGCCAACCTTGACATGATCGGTGCCATGATAAGTTTCCGCAACTTGAAGAGCTTGAAGATATGGGGTGGTATGATGAGTGGCTCCAGTGTATGGGAACCAATCACTATAGGCTCCAAGAACAGACGTAGCAGGCGACATGGTGTTTAGTGCTGCTGGATGTGTAACATATGCTTGAGGATTGCTGCTTGCAGGGTGCTTGTATTGGCAATTGTATGGGGAATGACCTGCTCGTCCACAAACAGGCATGTGGTACGTCGAGGTGTGTAGTTGTTGCGATCATGACCCCGAGGTTTAGAGCAATTGTGTTGAATTGGAGAAGACATTGATGCTTAAGTTCTTGTTGTGTTTGCTGAAGGAGAAATCATGTCACTTTGGCATTAAGTCTACAGACAGATTTCTTGACTGAGGAGGATACTCTGAAGTTCAGGAGAAGAAGTTGGCGATGGCCGCGAAGACAACGTAGCCACAATGTTGTTGTAGTCACTGGAGGCGGAGAGGGCGTGTCCAACTGCAGCAAGTTCATCTACCAAGTACTTAGCATGTCTGAGATATTGAGAGATAAAAGAGTCACCTTGCTTGAGGTTGTGCAATTGCATTTTCAATTGCAGAATTTGTGTTTCAGATGGCGCTCTGTAGGCTTGCTGGAGGGTTGACCAGAAATCGTGTGATGTTTTGAGGCCTATGACAACAGTTAGTACTTCTTCAGTAAGAGATGCCAAAATCCAATTGAGAAGGAGTTGTTTGTGTTTCTTCCATTCGAGCATGTAAGCAGACAAAGACTTGGAGGTGACGGTGTCAAGGAGAGGGCAGAGAATAGAACCATCAATAAATCCATCGAGATTAAAATTGATGATTAAAGGGTGAATTTGTGTAATCCATAGTAGGTAATTGGAGGGGGTTAACTTGAGGGAGATGAAGTGTTGGGCTGAATTTAGTGATGGAACGACTGGAAGCGTGATTTCAGGATTTGTCATGGTTGTGGAGGAAATAGAATGAGGGGGAGTACGAGAGGAGGATGTCATCGACTCTGTGATGCTCTGCTACCAAGTTAAAAAGAAAGAAGTATTTTATATCATATTCAGCATGCTACATATACAGAGTACAATAGTTTATATATAAGAGATGACAGCAGAAGTGATGTCAATTAATCAGGATCATAAAAGGGAGAAATATGGCATCATGGAGCTGGTATTACGAATGGCCACATAGTGATGTATGATCAAGTAGCATCATCAGTTACATGGTTATTCCAATAGGGAGAACTCTTATAGTTCTGGATCGGTGAAAGATCACATCACATGTAGACAGTAGACACTATTAATTGGAATTAATCATCTTGCGTTCTTGATAGCTTGCGCAGTCTACTATCTCACCTAGTTGTATTTATATATACAACTATAAACATTAATAAAAATTAAGTCTTTCAATTATATTTAGGCGGTATCACAACTTTGTATGCAGCATGGTGTCATCTTCCTCATTCTTCCAATACTTCTTAACTACTGCCACAGACTCTCGTTTCTCATCTTCTTCAACTCAACCAAGCTCATTATTTTATATCCATCAAACTGACCCCCTCAAACTACTTGTTATGTAAAACCTTTTGTAGCCTTGAAATAGAAGGCTTACTCAATGGATCAATCTGATGCTCAGAACTTCCCTCAAACCTCAACAAACCCTCTTCTGCTACAACCCTTAATACCTCTAATTTCTACATGGAAACGTTGAGAGCAATATTCCTGAGCTGGATCCTTGACTCTCTCTCAAAAGAGGAACTATCAGTTGTCGGCCTGAAGATATCAACGGAAGTTTGGCTTACGTTGGAACAAGCCTACGGTTCCCCTCAACTTTTCCAAATTAAGATGCAGCTTCAGAATTTAAAGTATGTTGATACCTCTCTGCACCTTTCTCGTGCAAGCAAAATATTTGACCGATGAATTAGCAGTTGTCGGACATTCTCTATCCACTTGCACGTTCAACACTATCCTATTTAACAAGTAACAACCTTTCACCGAGGTGGAGGAGCAGGTTATCTAATCAGATTAGCTAATTCAAACTTCATTGTTGCAAAGGTTATACTCGACACACTAAAGGCGATTAAATGTGGTATCAGCAAATGCAAAGAATTAGGTTTCAAACAAGTATGCATAGAGTCATACTCCTCTATGTGGAGAATCCACGACATCCTTCTCGACGTACAAAATGTATTAAAGCCTTTTGATAATTTTGTCACTCTCCATGTACCAAGAGAATTCCTTTCCTTCAAAAGAATAAAAAAAACAAGTAACAACCTCCACCCTGACTTTGTAGATATCATTGCATCGTTAGCAACGAACAATACAACCCATTTCCTAAATTAGCTCCAAAATATTTTTTTCGGTGAAAGTGAGAGCCGAAGCCCCGGGATTGTATTAATCAGTTAACTAAGATGAAAGTACATGCATTGGCGTAGTGATTCCAACTGAATCACAAAACAAAAATGATGCCCATGGAAGTAGGGGGCGAGTCAAAATGGCAGCCTCGTGGCTATTGCTTAGCGAAAATTTGGCCAGGTGATTAGCCGCTACATTTGCTTCACGATAGGTATGGATGGCGATGATATCCCATTTCCTTTTAAGAATTCTTATTATGGCCGCGACTGCGTCGGCAATATGAGGGGCCGTTGAGATACGGTTTTTGATGAGTTGGATTACTGCTTCAGAGTCGGATTCAAGCATGACTTTTTGAAGCCCATGGACCATGCAAGCTCAAGTCCTTCAAGAGCGCTTTGCACTTCAGCCTCTAATCCGGATGCAGGGCCAATTCCTCGAATGAGTCTGACAAGACATTGTCCATCGTGATCCCTGATTAGACCGCCAATTCCAGTGTGTCTTCTTCTTGTGCTGGAGCTGGCAGCTGCACCATTTACATTACACTTGACCCAGCCTTTCTCTGGTCTTTGCCATGTGTCTCGTGATGAGTTGGTGGGTTTTTTTGTGGTGTATGTTCCATAACCATGCGACCTTGATTGATTGTGCATGTCGGTGGATTATGATGTCAGGTTGTGGTCCAGGATTGTTTATGCCATTGAAGACCAGTTGGTTTCTCCAAAGCCATATGTTCCAGCAAGCGGTGCCAAACATCAGCTTCCAGTCTGAGCGACAGTTTCACCATGGTCCTGCAAGTTAAAGTGTAGCTAGTTAGATAGGTCTAATGAGAAGAAGTTTACCCGTAAGTGCAGCGGAACCAGGTTTGCCACATTTGGGCAACCCAATTACAATCTTTAAGGGTATGTAGGATTGTTTCCACTTACGTGTGACATCTTGGGCAAGCGCTAGAGTTGGTCAAGTGTCTGCGTTCTCTCTGAGCATTAGTGAGAATTCTTTGATGTGCTACGAGCTAGAGGAAGGATTGGATGCGTTGAGGTCTTGGCCACTGCCAGATTAGTCTCCATATGTTGTTTCTCGATTCCCTGTTTTGGCCTGCAAGAGAATTGTAGGCTGACCTTAAGTAGAATTGGCCGGAGGCTTCATGTGGCCAAAAGATCTTATCATTTTCATGGACTGAGATTTGTGTTCCCGCAAAGAGGAGTAGGTCTTGGTTTTCTACATATTGTGAAATATAGTCAAGGTTCCATCTGCTACCATCTAGTATCATAGCACTGATATGCATTTCTAGTTCATTTGGGGGAGGTATTATGGAGGCTTTCTGGATCAAAGGTGTGCCCTCTCTAAGCCATGCATCCTTCTAGAATCTTCTTGTGAAACTGCATTCCATGTCGTAGTGATGTTACGCCAGAGCCATGAGTCTCCTGGCCGAGCATGGAGTTGTCCTCCGATGGAGATCCTGTTATTATATTTTGACGTGAGTACCTGGGACCAAAGGGTTTGAGGGTTAGACATAAGGCTCCATCTGATCTTCGCAAGTGTTGCTGTATTTACATGTTGTAGCTTGCGAAGTCCGATACCACCCTGGAGCTTAGGTTGAGTGAGTACTTCCCATTTCATCAAATGGGTTTTATGATTGTGTTGGGTGTCCCCATATGAAGTTTTTGTTTGATTATGGATGCCGGTAGTTTCATGGTATGCATAGTATAGCTCGGAATCGCCTGGATGGTAGCTTGGGCCAATGTGATTCGGCCAACTAGTGATAGTGTGTTAGCTGCCCAACCACTTATTCTCAAATGTACTTTGTCCACAATGTGTGAAAAGTGCTCCTTAGCCAACCTATAACTGTCTTATGATCTCTAATGCAACTGGAAGCTCCAAAATATTTTGAACAGTTGTGAAATACGCCTACAAACCCATCGTCAAACTAAGTCTTTTTCCACCCTCAGCCAACCTCCCGCGCCATATTTTTCCCAACCACTCCAACAACCCAACAGCACTCCGACTCTTATGGCATCTTAGCTATATGTTGTAACTATATGCATGCACCTATATATATACATATACATGTAACATTAATAAAACTAATGTCTTCCAATTATATCTAAAGACACCCATTAGGAATTCACGTTAATTCCCTAAAACATGGTTTTAAGAATTACATATTTTTTACAGGCCTTTGATTGGCTGCCACAATCTGATACATCCCAAATCAAGCAACATAGGAACAGCCGAACACATTTTAGGGCGAACATGGTTCCGTCGAGAAAAAGACATTTCAGGAAAAAATTGACATTTCAAATGTGTAATTGCAAAGCTCTAGAAACTGTTCTTTAACAAAGTGTGGCAATAAAAAATGCAGCAGGGAAAAGCCAACCTAACTAGGACAGATGTGCAAAAAAAATTGTAAACCAAGTAGGTCTATGTACGATCGCCAAATGTCCGACTCGAAATGAAAATTCACACTATCGATCTGAAATTTTAATTTTATACATGTGACTCGTGGAAAATTCACCATGATGAAAACTTCAGCGTATGCGGCTACTTGATGTGTAAAATGGTATGCTCTAGTCACCTACATAAACTGGAACAATATCAAAATTAGATATCAATCAGCAAGGAAATAAGCAAAAAAGCCAAGCCAGAGCCTCAACCTGTAAACCATGTACAGTAATTTCACAAAGAACATATGAACTATTATCCTACTTTTCAGCCTTGACCATATTTTCCTCAGTTGCCTGCAAAAAAAATGACCGAAGCTCACTTATTACTCTGTTTAATGTGTCAATAACATCAAATAGAAAACTAGTTATACCTATAAAAAAGAATTAGTAGCGCCTTTGCAATAACTCTCGTTTCTAAGACCACAAATAAATATTCTGAAATTCAGGTGGAAGGCAAACCTGAATCTGTTGCAAGAATTCCTCAAGTTCAGAAGCTATATCATGAAAGGAGGGTCGTCCCGAAGGATCTGTCTCCCAGCATCTCTTCATCAGGTCTGCTAGTCTAGGGTGAATATTTTGTGGAAGCTCTGGCCGTAGACCCTGATATCAGTAAGAAGACATAAAAAATGAGATCTTTAAAAAACAATGCAAATGAATATCATCGACGACTAAAGAAGGTGGGAAATACAACCACACACAGAATCTAACCTAATTCAACTGTTGAAAATGAAAATAAGTGAGCATCTTGTATTATATATAGACTTTATTGCCTTATGATGATTGACAAGTTACACACACCAATGTCATTAATTTCGTGCTATTACAAACCTGTCTTACTCCTAAAGCAGCTTGCACAGGTGTCATATCATCATATGGGACCTGAAAAGCAACATTGTTGCATTATGGTTCAATAACCATATTACTGGAGTTCAGTTTGCTTGATCACAAATGTGTAAACAGAATAGAAGCTGTTCATGAATTGAATATTTACCCTTGATGTTGCCAACTCCCATAACACGATTGCAAAACTGAACACATCCGCCTTGTGATTGTAAGCTTCATGATTTATAATCTTTCAGAAAAAAAGTAGTAGAAATGAGCCAGGAGTCATTACATATATTGCCATCTTTCAGCCTTTTTTTATATAAGATTAAACCATTTCATCTAGGCCTATTAGCATGCATGTCTTAGGAGTTCAATCAACAATGATCACTTGTATGCAACTAAATTCAAGATCCATTAGTATTATTAGTTATACCTACCATCACACACATCATCTATGAGTATATTCTGGCCTTGTATAACTTGTTCAAATAAATAGGGAAAAATTATACCAGTTGCATTTGAGATCATAAGAGATAATATCCCATGAATCTTGCCAATCTGATAAACATACAGGAAAACATGGCTTGACATGCGCATGTTGCAAAATATGGACTATTAGTTAGAATGTGAAATGTAACAGGATAGTGCCTTTTAATCATGTATTTAATAGCCACAGAAATTGCTACAATGTCCGAAAAAAAATACCATAATGCCATATTGGAGATCATAAGGCTACAATCACTTAGCTGTCCCAAAAAAACATGTCAAAGCTAATAGGAAAATGTTAGATAATAGGGTAAAGAAGGACCATCTTCTTAACGAGAACTCAAAGGAACTCATCCTTAAGAATAAATAGGCTTCATAATCAATAATATGGCAAATATAATCTCAATAGGAAAATGTACCTCAGGGGCCATCCATCTATATGTTCCAGTTTCAGCAGTCATTACTCCTTCTGTACATTGGATGCGAGCCACTCCAAAGTCTGCCACCTTGACAACCTAGAGAAATCAAGATATGAGAAGTAGTTGTCATACTCGTGAATTGAACTTGCCATTTGTACATGTAAATGAACTAATCCAGAATTGCAAAAGGCAAAAGGAAACAGAAAACCAAAGAGTTCAAGGATGCTGGTCATACTTTCTTGGAGAACTATATTCCAATATAGACAATGGTGTCACATTCTGGAAGCTCTAGAAAAAATGAAGTCAACATAATTGCCTTAAGCTGACAACAAATATATATTGAGCAAGATATGCAACCAGAAGCACACAAAGTGAATGTTGAATTGCATAGGCTCATCTATATTTAGCCTATATCATTTTACAGTCTCCTCCAACCTAAGGTACCCTTGTGTTTTCCTCAGTTTGCTGACATCAATGAGTTTGATAACTATAAAGTGTGGCTCTTATATAAGAAAAAAAGTAATGAAGTTGGACTAACAATTAGAAGTGACATATTGAGAACATAAAAAGATCTAAGAACATGACAAATGGAAATCCAAAGCTGCGTACTTTATTGGAATCCATTAACAGGTTAGCCGTCTTCAAGTCCCTGTGGATAATATTCTTTTGATGCAAATAATCCATGCCTTTGCTGACGTCAAGGGCAAACTTTAACAATTGGGGAAGCTTTATAGTGGTTTTGTGCTTGTGCAGATATTCATAGAGGCTGCCTCCTTGCATATATTCTGGGAAAAAAGAAATAAAACTATTCAACATTAATCAGGTACCCACATAAAATCTCAAAAGATCGCACTTCCTATTTTTTCCTTTATCTGCACATCCTATGTTAATTAGGCACCTACAGTAGATGATTGTCATAACTTCTTAATCTACAATAGAATGTCAAAAATCACACATCCTATTTCTCTTCGCATGTGTATAGCCTACACAAAGTAAAAAGATCCTTCTTATTTTTAAAACGCGACATCAAAGCAGGTTGATGCATCAGAAAGCATTCTCATACTTTCTGGAGCTTGTAGTCTAAAAGCGTGACATAAAGTACAAAGATGTTTGACATAATATTTCCCTTTGGCTTATTAGCACCATAATCAATTGGAAGATACCTGTCACAATGCAAAATTCAGGAGGTTTGCTGCATGCGCCGATAAGACGAACAACGTTTTCATGATTGACCTCCCTGAGCAATTTAGAAAAGATAAACATATATATTCCCATCTTATAAGGTACTCCAAGACAAGTCACATGATGTTTGTCAATATCATACCTTAAGATGTTTACTTCTTGGTTAAATTCTGTCGCTGCAACATCATCTGATTGCACTCCTCTTACAAATTTCACAGCAACATCCTGACCCAAGTAAGTTCCACGGTACCTGTTCATAAGCATCAGAAAGGCATTGTTAATCTTGCAACATAATGAGGACTAGATGAGAACTAGATGGAAGATTTGGAAAAACAACTCACAATTCTCCGCAAGATCCATCACCAATCTTTTCCCTTATCTTTAACAATCTCCTATCTATTTCCCAATCATCAAATTTTGGTTGCAACAAAAACTTTCCAGTAGCTGATGAATGAGAGGAGCCAGATAAAGAGCCCTAAAGTTTGGAAATAAAACAAGAACATGATGAACATCTTAAATTTTTTTTAGGGGAACATCTTAAATTAATGATGTCTCTTCCAACATCAGTAAATAGTTAATAGGTATATAAACTGCCCAAAGTTCTATCAACCTCTTCCTACCCAAGTTCTAGTTATAGTGTGAAACTTGAGAGTTTCCAAGTCCCTACATTAATCATATACCAGCAACAACTAGGACTTCAAATTGTGTATCTTACTTTAATAGAAAACATTAGGCCAAAAAATAATATAAAGTGTTAATACAACGAAAAAGTTACCTCACATCTACCAACTGCCTCTTGCAGCTCCTCCATCAAGCCATCTGTCTCCTGGTCATACCATTTCAAAATTAGGATCATTTCAGCTTTAATTCCAAGAGATACGGGTTGCTTCTATAGTTTATAATCCCCGCACCAAGAGTATGAATGAAAAAGCAGATTAGAAGCACTTAAGTTACATTCCGTAAGTGTTTACTTTTTTTGCAATTAGCACAAAGTTAACGGCTTTAAGCGTCCTAAAAAGTTGTGTTGGACTAGAAAGTGTGGGCATACAATTCAATGAAAGAATTCACCAGTATACCTCATCAGGCCACCCTTCGACTTCAAAGACATCCAACAAATAACCATCTATTGTTGAGAATACATGAGCCTCACGAATATTCAACCCAATGTCTGATAACCAAGCGGAAAACTAGAAAGAAAGTATTAACATTAGATTTTGGAAAAAGAAGACCAATAAGCCTTATCATAAAGAACAAAACAAATCATAATATCACAATCCATTACTGATGGACATGAAAAATGAATATCAACTAAATCAAAAGCCAATTGTGCCTTCTTAAAAGTTGAAAGGCTTGATTCCTTCTATTTCCGCAAAGTACAAGACATTAGGAGACATAACCAGCAAAAGATATGCTGAGGCTAGGGGCAAACCAATTTCTAGTTGTTCCACGAGTTCTTTAGGATCCTCCTATTATATTATTTTGCTAAATTGTTTAGCCAAAACTCAGTGTCTATACCAATATAGCATATTGTGACGAGCACCCTAGCTAAATCCCAATCTGCTTCAAGCAGACTTTCACAACAGTACAGGGTGACCTGTCTTTAAATGACTGTATGAACCAGTTGGCAATCACAGCATAATTACGGATCAAATGGATTCACACATATATTCGACTCAATGGGATATTGTGCCATACATTTATGTTTGATGTATAAGGTATACATTTTTCCATCGTTTAGAGATAGCATTCACCAATTCATCTAGGTATCAAAGATCATAACTTTGGAAGAAAAAACAAAAACGCTTACAGGAAATTTTATGTTGAAATGAAATCATCCTACCTGACTAAGAAGTTTGGGTTTGTCGATAGAGGAAAATATTATCTCATGAATCGGAGTGTCTTCAGAATCCTGCCTGCAAGTTATTGAATGCAGTAAACATTTTTTGGAAAGCAAGTAAACTTTTCAAGCATGTCAAAGCATAATGAATGTTACTAAGACAGAATGTAGAGCATAAGATAACACAATTTCAAACTAAATGGCAAAAGATAACACAATTCTCAAACTAAAAGTTATTCTGTGAAAAACTATGTTTACACCTATGTTTTATATTGAAATGGTTCTTTTCTGTTGTGAGTTCATGAAGAAAACAATCTTGTTTCATGGTTGTACAACTATTGCAACAGGAAACTTAATCAATCATATTCATAATAAAAGTTAAGCTGTTAAAGTAGTTTGCACAGAGAAACCATGTAAGTATAATGAGTTCCATGAAAACTTGTCAACATGACTAGCATATCTTAGTACTTTTTTATTCATTAACTTTTGGCATATGGGATAACACTATCAAGTGCCAATCATCATCATGACATCAACGCCCAAACCCACATTCTTTTCTAACATTAAATGTTACTCCTGTTAGATTCAGACCAGTTGATGTTTCATAAGATAAAACATTTTTTTATACTTCCTATTTACTTAATAAAGAAAATTTAGTAGTAATATTTTGATCTTTTGAAATCTTTTCCAAGAAGCTCTGTTCTGTCAGAATATGATTTTTTTTTATTTGACACTTGATAAGTGAACGGTACTTAACTCATAAAGACATTTAGTTTAACCTTCTATAGCTTGAACATCATGAAAATTTAACAAATAAATGAAATGAGGATATTAAAAATCAAGTGAACAATTTTAACAATATTTACTATGGGAATTAATCAGCAATTTCAGTGGAAAGGCGACGTTATTGAACAAACAGGTGCATATTCTTTGCTGATTAGATATCAGGATACAGCTAAATGTGATTAGAAGTTAGTATGCATATCCATGAGTGATGAGTAACAGTTTCTACAATTAAGGCATAAGAGGCTTTGGTTACACGAGTACCTTTCAGAAAAATCATCCGCTTGCCATCTTGCTTCTTCGATTTCTTTATCATGACCTTTTACAGCCAAATTTAGATCTTCGAGTTTTGAACAAGGTTCAAAATCTACCCCGAGTACTCTATTTCTTTTGAGAAAATTAGCATCATCAATGTAATTGTCTGAGTGAACACATCAACATGAACAATATGCAACCACTCAAATTAATGACCTGGTAGTTGAACCTTCTGCAGAAGGCTGATTCGGTGCTATATCTCTCGCTTGCCCGTTATCGCTAGAATGTCTAGAGCCAAAATCAGACATCTCTGGTTGCTGCTGATGACCAATCTCGTTGGCTCTATTTTCTACATACTATTCGGTGGATCAAAAAATAAGACAAGATTGCACATAATATGTATACATGAGCTTAGACTAATTCTCAAACAAATTTTGTCTCCATAGTAAAATACCATAGTCATGGTATTCTTGAGCGGATGTGTATGTCAAGTATGCACCTAATCTATGTAATCTACATACATTTCAGATATGCATGTGTTTGTGTGTGTGTATATATATAGTATAATCAAACAAACAAGTAGAGTTCTTGAATTACGTTAGGTTACAAGAGATTATTAAGAATTCTCCAAAAGAAACACCGAAAATAGTATTAATCCCAGTCATGCGTGGTTGTGGTTAGCCATCTATCTATATCAATTTTTAACAGCTTCATCCAGGATACAACAGTGAAGAAACTTAAGTAGGCAAGGTTACTACTAAGCATGCGTTGAAGGCATTACTTAAGACCGCTTGAGAAATTTTAAGATATAGCATCATGTTTAACACAGTATAAATACTCTAATTCAAGACAGCAAATGATAACTGAAGCAGAGTTGTTATGTCATCATATACCTTCAAGAATCGAACATGGATGACCGGCCTCTTCTCGGGGTCCTGGGCCTCCGCAAGAATCTTCCGATGCAACAGGACATCCTCCACACAATCCATGTTCAACTCCACCCGATACCTAAAGAAGTAACCACACAAAAGCAAACAGCTAAAAACGATCACCAAATACTCGACAAAAGGGCATCACACAAGAACCCGCTCCAGGTCCTCCACACCACGGGTAGATCCCAAGCTCGTCGGAGCAAAAAAAAGGGCCGGCAGCAGAGCAAGCACGGAGGCGAGAAGGCGAAACGGCGGAGTTGTACCTCTTGGGCAAGCGGCTGAGGTGAGCGTAGAGCTGGTCGAGCAGGTCGGCGATGGCGAGGGCCTCCTCGTTCTGGCTCCGGTGAAGCGCCGCGTAGATTTCGTTTCCGACTTCGACGACGTCGGCGGCGTAGGGGACGGGTCTCGCCGGCGACGAGCTCTCGCTTAGAGGAGAGAGAAAGAGAGGAGAGAGGAGAGAGGAGAGAGAAGGGGGATCTTTGACGGTTGGGGGTGCGAGAGAGAGAGAGGGAAGAGGAATCTTATGAGAGGGAAGGAAGAAAGATGAGGCAAAGGAGAGGGGGATTATGGTACAATGATAGGGGCAAAAGGGTCCTTCTGCGGCGCGAGATGAAATGGATATATGAATAGTTTTTTTTTTTTGGACGATAAAAAGGGGAAGGCAAAAAAAAGGCGGGCGGATGTTTCGGCGTTTGTGGAAAGTTCTACGAGATGAGATGATGAGCTCGAGATATTTTTGTTACGAGTTATTCACGAGACGAAATGTCCGAATTTAAAGCATTAAATTAATAAAAAACAAAATTTCGATTAATGAATTTTTTTTACCTTCTTTGTAAATAAAAAAATATCGATACATCTATTAGAACAATTAAATCAATAGTAATAATGTATCAAAATCATATTTATTTAAAACATCGACATCCCTTGTTGAATTTTAATATATTACTCCCTCTATATAGAAAAAAATATTAGTGTGCATATATAATTAAGTGCATTCGGTGTGATCACAAACACAAAATATATTTTATGAATTGTACATGTCTTTATGTCCCAATGATCACACCGAATGTATTTTATGTTACGTATATATATAATGGATGGTGTTATAAGGTAAAAAATGATCTTTATATATGTTAATTAGAAGGGTATGTGATATTCAACTTTATTTTTTTATAAAATTTTATAGTGAGTTAAATTATACAATTAAAATTCTGTTTTTTTATATCTGCCCCATTTTCTTTTTAAGTTTATTCATTTTTGGTCTCTTTATAGTAATTTCTGATCTGAAAGTATTATTGTTGAAATATAACTATATCTTTTTTAGAGAAAAATGAATGTGCATATTAATTTGCTATGCACTTAATGTGGTACATAATTTGGGCCATTGATTTAAAAATTAATGGTCGAGATTCTATTCAATTAATAGTTCAAAATTTTAATTGAATAGAATATAGGCCATTGATTTTTAAATCGATGGCTCAGATCATGCAGTGCATAGCAAATTACTATAAACTTCATTAACCTAATTTTTTTAATACTACCTTCAATTATTTATAAATTATTAAGTTTTATATGCCAAATAAGAAGTAATTAGTTAGAATTTATTAAACCATGCCGTGCACGGAAAGAGAGGGAAATGGTAGTATTAACTATTAAATACACTATTTAGGTTATCAAATATTTTATATAATGTTAACAAGTTCCATCCTATTCCTAACTTTGGATGAAATTGATTATTAAAAAAAAACTTTTTCAATACTTTAACTGTACCATTCAATTTATAATATAGATAGTCTCAATAAATATGTCTTCCTAGATTAGTGAAAAAAAACAACATTTTATATTTGAGAGGGTATTGTTTCTTATAAAGTATTTTTTTTAATGATAAAAAATAATGCGTCATTATGAAGTTTTTTTTTTCAATACTTTTACTCTCTAGTCTTTAATTTGTAGAAGAATGGTCCAGAAATCCAATATATTTATTTTGTAATATTTTATCCCCGAATTATAAATGTTAATAAAAGTGATTCTCTTACATTAGTGAGAGAGAAGGTAAATTAAACATTTCATTCATGTAAATGCCATATTGATAAATCCGTGCATAGTAAAACAAATTAAATCTAGATCATCTATCTTATAATGAATGGTATAAACTTAAATAATCTTGCTTTAATTTGAAGCATTCATAATAAAAGAAAATAAAATGAGATTTGATTATTTCACACTGCGACGACTAAAAGGCATTGCACCTTCATTTACCACTTTTTAGAACCATATAATACTATTCAATTTTAGTTCTATTTAGTATTTAATATGTTATAGAAAAAAAAAGGTAATATATCATTTAGGGGACAGGGCAGGGAGCAGAAAGCGTGTAGCGCACTTATACAAAAAGTAATGATATTTTTATATAAAAAAATTTATTTATATAGAAAATATTATTACTTTCTGTATAATTACGCTACATTTTTTTTAATCATTTAAGTTCAACATTATGCGCATTCACATCAACGGTGTGAACAATTTATCTATAATTACAATGAAGGGGATCGTTTTTGTTATTATTTACAAGGTACGGAATAAAAAAATTGAAAAATAAAAAATAGGATCACAGCACAGTTAAATGTTTATTTATAAGGATAAAACATGATTCAGATTAATTACCTCAATTTATTTTAATCGATGGTAGATAACTCATCGTCTTCGTATTCTTTCAAATAATTTCGATATATGATTTTTCAATTTTAAGAAAACATCACCTTACATTTCTCATCTTTTATTTATATTAAAATAATATATTTCACTTATCAGACATATTGTCATTAATCTCATCGATAGGCCATAATTGTTGCGAGCACATATATTAATTAATGACGAGGAATGCATTTTCGCAATATTTACTCAATGGTTCTTATACTGAAAGTTTTTTCTTATAATTTATGGTGGAGATACGAAAAATATAAACTTTTATAATTTTCGTAAAAACCTATAATTTAGATAGATCTTATTTTGAATTATCAATTTTAGGCTACCGATTTTTATATTCTCTAGATTCAAGGTTGAATCTCGTGGATTATTTACCAAATCTCAAATTTGATATAATTCGAATAATTTAATTATATTGAGTTGGATTAAATTAATCATTAATTTTTTATCCAACTTGATTTTCATTGGTGCAGTAAATCGGATCGGGTCATTCGATTATTTTTTTCTCATATTTTAATTATTCTTTTATAATATTTAATATTAATGTTGTTTTAAAAATAAAGAAATATAAAATATAGATTTCATAAATTTTAAATTTAATATACATTTTTATCAAAATATTGGTTTAAATTTAAGAAAAAAATAAATTGTTACATCATCAGATTGACTGAGTTTAAAAAATTAATTCTTTATTAGATTCATTAATGATCGATTATGATTGAATCGATTTAAGTATGAGCTGATCAATAATTTAATTTTTATTTAATTGAGATTGAATCAATTCAAATTATTTAACTTATTGAATTGATATGATTCAACATCTCTAATTTATTAGGTAGTCAAAATCTGCCATCTCAATCTACATACAAAAATAAAGAAACTTCCATTACACGTCCGATGTCACGTGCCACAATTTGAGTCTTCATGCATGAGTCATGCCGCCGATAGAGATGGGAATTTTCTTTCTTTTTTTTCCTTTTGGAGGAACATTTATTTTTCAATAAAAGAATTGTGTTCGTATTATTTAATTAATTTATATTTTCTGGATAAGAAACTAATATAATCAATGAGTTCAATATAGATGCTCCTTAATTAAGTATGGAACATCTTGTAAGACGTTAAATTTAAGAATATTAGACTCCTAAATATATTTATTAAGCATCATATGATTAAAAATATAGATAACATAGAGCACTTTCATATTTTTCATAATTAATTACTATGAGTTTCCTTTAGAAGCAAACGATATTGATTATACATTTAAATACTTTCATTTTCATACAATAACAATGGTAGAAATATCTCCATCACATTTGCATGCAATAATAATAATAATAATAAATAAATAAATAAATAAATAAGTTATATTGATATAATTGATATTTCTTTGTCCATGACGCTTATCCAATATCCATCACACGCAAAGACGAAAGCGAAAGAAGAAAGAAAGAGAAAACCTTAAATTATTAGCTTGATTGCGAGAGTTAACTAAAGTTATTAGTGGTAACAAAAAAATGGATAATTAAAATATTTGGTTCCCTTGATGGGATAATGGAACTACACTAATTGAACGACGACTTAGTAATTAGCGTGTTGAGTAATTAACTTAATTGCCCACATGATACGTTTTGGAATTATAATTCACATAATTAATCGAGGGGCAGCTCTTCATGATGTCATTGCCTTTTATTTGCTTTCATTCGAAGTCACTTCATTTTTTCTACCACTTTGAATCAGCATCCACTTTCCTTCTTCTTGCATCTCTCTCTCTCTCTCTCTCTCTCTCTCTCTCTCTCTCTATAAACAGATAGGTTTCAGCTCAAGGTCTTTGAAGGTGGAAGTGACTGCATGTTTCTTTTTCTTTTCCATCAANTCTCTCTCTCTCTCTCTCTCTCTCTCTCTCTCTCTCTCTCTCTCTCTCTCTCTCTCCCTTATAACCAAGTATTAGGTAGCATTGCATAATCATCCAACTTAATCATATGTTTGTGAGCTAATATGCTTTATTTCATAATCAATAGGCGAGTGGGACAGTTGAAGCAGAATAAGAATCTCATACAGAATTATGGAATGTCTTCATTCGATTCTTAATGTGCACAAAAACTAAACGAATGTTTAGAAATAGAAAATTTAATGTCACACACTTTTGTTCTAGCTCAAATATAAATATAGGGAGATACCAAGCAAATAAGTCTCACATGTATCTTCATCAATATTGATGCATTCCGTCTATTATAACTCCAAAAGTTGTACAAAATGTTAAAAAAATTTGTAGTATAAAAGATCACTGATGTTACTTATGTTACTTACAAAAAAAGGTTTCTAGAGTTGTTTGGCGCATTATTAATTTTGTTAATTTATCATTTAAATCACCATTGAAATAAAATCATCATTTTATAAACTATTGATAACATTTTGTAAGTACTAATAACATAAAATATATTTAAATATTAAAAAAATATATAAAGAGTAAAAAGTTATGTTTGAATAAAACTTATAGAGTTTATATTAGCAATCATCTATAAAATAATCTTAAAAATAAAAAAATAAACAATATTATTTTTTAATAAAATATAATTATTTCAAAAGTTCGATTTAATAAATAACTTTTTTCAAAAATGTATCTCGTGACATTTTTTACGCGTACTATCTTGATTATCAATGAGGCGATTATTAGAATATGACTATTATGATTACTATGGAGATAACTGTTGGAGTCATCAATAAGTCGTTATGGCCACGATGACCATCAATGTGTGCTAAATGATGCTGACAAGAATGAACTCCGAAGATGATGTGCGCCTATATATAGAGCTCTGAATTAGAGTTGTTCAACCATCAATTGAGAGCTCCAATTCGTCAAAACACTTTTACTTCATAATTTAGATAATCAAAGAATTAAAAATAATCAATAATAAATTATAGTCAAACGTGATAACGTGATGAATCATAAAAAAATAAAATTAATTAACTAATAATCTATTTGAATTATCACATACCAAATAATTTTGTTTAAAATTAAAACCAACATCATTGTCTTTTGTCAATAACCAAAAGAATTATAACTCGTTTGAAATGCTTAAAAAAGATGATACTTAACATTTACTTTATGCATTCATTTACCACATAAATTTCACCACCAAAATTCATAGTTATATAATACATATTTCAAAATTTAAGAGTTTGATCTGACTGATTAGTTGAAGTAACATCCGATGATATATTTTCTTGCAATATTAGCAATGTAATTAATGAAAATCTACATCAAACGGATCATCATTGAAAGGAGCCCAACCATCACACTTTTAATTTGCATGCCATCAACTTGGAAAAGGATTGAAAGATGTGTTCGTTAATCACTTCATCACGCCTACGTACTTACTCCCAATCAAATTTAGTTTTCGTATGCAATCCACCATTTCCTCCCAAAAGTAGGATAGAAAACAAGTATGTTATTACCACTTTCACAACGCACTTATTGTTTGGATCATTCGACGCGAAGAGCATTTTTTTTAATTCGTGATTACTATGATAATAAGATATTTTTTTTATGATCAGTAAAAAAGAAAACAGAGGGAGATGGGAATTATTCTATCCATAAACTTATTTCTTAAAATATAATTTTATTCTATGGATTAAATTTTAGGAGACAGAGATAAAGTTTTGCATAAATGCACAAAACATGAGTTGTGTGCATTTTAACAATCGAGATGAGAATTATATATTTAGATTGCTTTGAATTTTAACTCAGTGAAAAACTTATATGATTTATGTACATCACAATCGTTCCAAATAATTGGGACGGCGAAATCGTCCGTCCCATTCGGGATCTCGCTATTCGGTCAAAGAGTCTGGGAGGTCTAGGGAGGATTCAAGGATCCCCTTACGGAGGTTCGAGATGGAGTCCCTGAAATCTAAATAGTCTTAAAACTTATGTTTACTATTTGTATTGGAATTTCATATATAAACTCTTTAGAGTTTGAGTTATTCTATATATTATATTATTTACTATTTCTTATATAAAAAAAGAACTATAATTGCTGTTTGAGAACGTAACTCAAGAACCTCGTAAATCCGCGTGTCATCTCTATATATTTTTTATCTTTCGTCTATTTTCTCGTAACAATATGATACGTGAATTATGAAATGAGTTCCATACATTTCAGTGAAAAAAGTGAGTTATAAATCTAATTTATGCATTCAATAATCCATATGGTCATATATATGTATATATATATATATATATATATTAAGAGGTGACATGATCTAACTTTCGAACCCTCGCTTAAATAAGTATTATATCCTAAACAATTGTTTTTAAATGATCATGACATTTTTTTTCTAAATAAGTTACAAGAAAAAGTGATTAGAGCAAAAAATATTAAAAATGAGTGAGAATCTTTTTAGTGGTCGGACTCGGTCCACCAAAATTTACAACTCTTATTAGAAAATATTTTTGTGGTTTCCGCATGATGACTGGTAAATTAAAAATGTTAGAAATCTAGAAAATAGTAAGAATACAAATATTAACTAAATGAAAATGCAATTTGGAACCCCATCACTTCCATACCTCCTCATAATTAATGGCACTTCACGATGTAATAAAAAAAAAGCAAGGATCCATTTGCCCCCTCCACAATTATCTTTTACAATAAAATAATATTAATTGTCCAACCCGACTAAAAATTTATTTACAGAATTCAATTATACAGCCGCCGTATCGGCATGGTTCCATTAAGAATTCCTTTTGGTGTGCCCTCCACCACCAGCACATCGATATGGACAGATATTCCCTGCCTTCTTGCAAGCAGGTTTCCTATTGATGAATTGCAAACATTTGAGGCCTCGCCCTTGCTCGGCGGCCGCCCCACCGGCACCGGCAAATGCTCGGGCGATGCCGCCACCCCTCCATTAGCACGGACAGTGCCACCATCATTCATGTAAAATCTATTTAAACCTGATTGACAGTAAGGAGAAAGAAAACATGAACTTAGAGGTTGAATGGGGAAGGATGCTAAAGAACAGAGACAGAAAGCTGCCTCTTATCATATAATTTTGCAGGAAAGAAGAAATTATCATCCCACCTCTTTTAGTAGCAGAAACTTGTTAATGCAATACAAAAGATTAAGAAGTGGTACAAGGAACCAAGTGCCTCTTATGTCAGACAATTGTAAACATAAGATCAAGTCAAAGACATGAGTCACTGCCTCTTATAAGATTTCACCAAATGCTGAGCCAAAACAGTGGAATAAGTACAGGAATACACAATTTGCAGTTTCATTTCTCAGAGGACCCAAGAGACTGAATGTTACAGCATCCCTATGGCAAGTCTTGTGCGAGGCATACAGACATCGTCACCGGAAAAGATGTTTTTTTATGGGCAACCGGAAAAGATGTTGATGGCAGAAGGCAGCAATGTGTCTAAATAGCTTCCTGATGTGTGTTCCTTTTCTGTGCAAAATGCCAGACAGTATTCATGCTGTAATTTGGTCTCCAATTTTGCTTCAAGGACCGCAAAGGTTTAACAACCTAAACAAATTAATAATTGATCGTATAAGCCACTGACTGGATTCTTCATTTGCATACAAGTAATTAACAGAAGGAGATAAAATTGGCATATCAGTTGGATATAAAATAACCAAAAGAACAATATCTTGTGTCCAAATTGGAATACAGCTTGGGAAGTAGAAATATATGAGACTCCATTAAAAGGAAAAAAGTATAATTGAGTACCATGAACAGAATCAATAAGTTGACAAAAGTGATAATAAAACTTTCAAGTCCCCCGTGTATCAGGGCTGTGCCACTATTTTATCCATTAATGCCAGCCCTACTTAACAGCAAATGTTTATCAAAGTTAGGCTTTGATGTACATCATGCTGTCAAGATTTTACAATAACATGCTTTATTCAACAATGAAATGTTTCTTTGAGCTAGTTTTTGAGGTACATCACAATGTCTGAATTTTCCAATGGCATAGAACTGTTGTGCTTAAAACAAGAACATTACCAACACCAAATTTTGTTACCTAAAAGAATCTCAGAGTATCTTTGTCTTTTTCGTTTTGCAAGGTTTTATTACTTGACAAGCTTTAGTCCGGATAGCTTCACCTCATCAAGGGATATTGGCCTGAGCACTAGTATCTTTGACAAAAAAATCTCTCTAAAAAATATCTTTCACAAAAACATATATATTTAAGAGCAGTTACTAGTAGAAGTATTCAAATTCATAATAGTCATATTGTTATTTCTGTTTTTGGGAGTGAAAAAGATGACCAGCAAGGTGGTGGTAATCCAACTCTATGACATAATACAGAAATGCAGATTACATGGGGATATTTCTGATATAATCTATTTTCAAGTCTTGAAGATTGAACCATGAAGATCATCTCATGCATATACCATGCAAACTAATGTCTTCATCATCCTAGCTTCGACAAAAGGTTGCTTCATTCCCAGATGACAATAGATTTTTCAGAAAAAGAAAAGGAGAAAATGACCAAGAACTTAGTAGAATTACAATGCAACAAAAGGTACTGAATAGCTAAAGATGATGAGGCAGCTTTCAGTCTCGTAATCTTCCATTGTCTGAAGACATGAAAGAAAGAAGATGAACAACAACAAATAAGAGTTACATGAAATCTCTTCAAACCAATTAGATGTCATCTTTGATACGAGACTCTCCCTAAGTATAGGAAACCTTTTTCTCAGAGAAGTTTTTCTCCCCCATCTCTTTACATTTAGGGACTATCATTAATTAGCAACTGCCCTTAGGTTTGTGTCTAATATTTCATAAATAACAGAGGGCATTTATCGTATAATAAAATTTGATACATTATTATGTCTCACAAAACTAGACCAAATTGGTCAAAATGAAAACCTCTCTCAGAGATGCATATGTCTAATGAGTCACAATACCATGGTTTGGAGTGTCGCATCACATACTTTGACAAGATCAAGAAACACGACAATGAGTCCTGAACCCGAAACTTCTACCTTCTTCTGATGAGTTAAATCCACAAAATGAGAATCCAAATCTTAACGAACATAATTCATAACACCAACATTTTCTACGAGGATAGAGGAAATAAGATGATTCTAGGAAAAACACCTGCACCAAAGAATATTTTTTTCACCTAGCTACATGTTTTTGAGGCAAATGCTTAACCATACTCCACAGGATGAATTCAAACATTTGGAAATGTTATAATCTCTTAGAGATATTAAGCAGGCAGAGGAAACTAAATTGCTAATGTCAGCTGTTGTAAATACCTAAAGATTAGAGCTTTAAACAAATATTGAACCAAAGAGTAAAAATTTGAGCAGGAAACATCACCTCCATTCATGGCATTGCTGTGAACCCTGCATCAAACACGAATCCTCTGTAGACACCTTCATTGTACCCGGGCAGCCCTTCCACCCAACTCCAACGTCCACTGCCTTTTCCGACCTGGCCCTCTTCCCACATAGCCAGCTTTCCTCGTACCCTCTTCCCCGAGAACCACACCCTCCCGTGTCCGCCAAACACCTTTACCTTGTTGTTGCCGCCAACCACCGTCGCCAATCCACCTGCTGTTCCTGGCCATGCGCCGCTGAAGCATCGGTACATTTCGGTCGGCATCCTGCCAGCCTCATCCCACTCCATCGTGGCGAGATCCAGACGCAGGATCAGCACGGTCGAGCAAGGCGCGTCCGCCGCGCACGACGACCTCAACCCGCCAATCATTAGGATCCGTTCTCCCCCTGCTCCGGCGATCAGCCGCGGTCGCTTGAGGTCGCCCCACGCGTGCCGCTCGAGCTGGGCCCAGGCTCGGGCGCCGCCAAGCTCGGAGAGGAGGCATGAGAAGACTTTCCACTGGCTGTGCCATGGGGTGCCGACGTCGCAGAGCGCGAAGACAGCGCNGCCAGGAACGGCAGCGAATAGAGCGCGTCGCGGAAGGCCCTGCAGACCGGGCGGCACGCAAGCGCCTCACGCAGCGTGAGGCGACCCAGGACGTTCTGGAGCGCGTCCTCCGGCAGCAGCTGGATCGGGCTCGCCGAAGCAGGGGACGCCGCCGGAGGAGCAAAGGACTCGACCCCCGAAGGATCCTCAATGGACTCCACTTCCATTGCCGGAGATGGGGACGGAGAAGCGGCGACGGCGACGGCGACGGCGGCGGCGGTGGAGGGCGCCTGCCGGGAGTCGGAATTGGACGTGGTGGTGGAGGAAAAGAGGAAGTGTGCTATGCGGGTGCGGTCATTGAGACGGACTTGGGAAAAAGAGTAGGGGCAGCGGATTTGTCCATTATTACCAAATTTGCCATCAGCTTATATGACTTTTTGGATTAGAAAACATTATTATTATCAATTTTTCGTCCAAATATTTAGTTCATTCTTTTTTTTTCCTAGCACCCGCCCATGTTTTCATGATCAAATATGATGACTTGACTTCAACCAAGTTTGGTTGGCACACCTAGTAGGTGTCCCAGGTTGAGAAATCGAAAGCTAATAGCTCCGAAGTCATCAATTTAATCAGAGGGATATCATTTCTACTATTTACCTTGCTTCGGATTAGTCAGGTACTAGTAGCCCTGGATATCGGAGGCCCCGCAGAAGCACCGAAAAAAAAATATGATGACTTGACTTCAATAATAAAATTTAGACTATTAATTTTCGTTAATTTTAAAGAATAATTTTGCTATTCAATTTTATCAATTAATTTTATTTAATTTATTAATATATTAAATTATCAAGTTCTTTTATGCTTCATATCTTAAATTAAAATAATTAATGATTAATAATTTAATTTGCATAGAAACATATGTGTGCCAAATTTGACTCCCAAATTAAATTATAAAGAAATTTAACTTTGTAATTTGGAACTTTATATATTTACTTAGTTTAAAATTATTATCCTAATTTATATAATTATGCACAGTGTACGATTATTAATGAATAATAAAGAAGAGTTGATACTTTTTGTGCTTTTTCAATGAAATGATTTACCCATAGTTAACTTTAAAAAATATATTTTTTGGGTGATAAATCTATCTTTGCTTTCTTTGGGGTTCAATTATTAGTTTGAAAATAAATTGAGAAATGGTTTCAATTTTGTTTTCAACCCGGCGTCTTCTAAAACTGAACCGGCAGGCGGAGTCTGCTAACACGGGTTCTGCTGTGGTTCAATATAAGAAGCATGATTGGAGAACAACCGTTCAATTTGGTTTATTTTCAGCATGAACTACTAGTTCTACTGGACTAAAAGAAAATTGGAGATTAGTCTGATCGTTTTAACACGATAAATCAAAATTGAGGAAAAAGTTAGCTTGTTCTTTTTTTTACCAACAAAAATCAAAAGGCAAGATGAAATGAAAAAGATGAACTCGAAAAAAAATAATACGAAGATGAAAAAATAAAAAGAGAAAAATCTTCTGAAGACCCTACAATATTACTTTTTTTTACATAAACTTTAATCTAAATATTGGTCAAGAATATGCATAAGTAATAGTTTTAATATCAAATTTTCTTCAATAACCTAGTCAAATAAAATATTCTGTCATATTGTTATATTTGACTAAAAATTATACTCCTATCACATGCAAATCGAGCAGAGCGATCATGTATCATTAGTCTCATCGTCTACAATATCAACGCAATGAAGATAATTCTCCCATGAATGATGAAGTTCAATATGCAAGGTAATAATATAGAAATAATAAAATATATAAAAGATAAAAGGGAAATTATTACAATTGATAAATATTTTTTTCTTTATTTTTTTACTTTCATAATGTCTTACCTTCTTCTCGACAATACTTGGCATTAATTTAATACAAAAACATCAATTGGATGCAATGACACCATGATCGTCGGGCTGAATATGTTATTGTTCAATTTATTTGTTTACTTTATATTTTTTTCTTTCATTGCCATTGATCTATCAATGGTGAGAAATTACATCATAGAATCATGATACTAAATATTCTTATCGTTCAATATGTTCACATCCGAACAATATCTTACTTTACGCCTTTCATTTACATTATCCTTAATCTATGAATGATGGGAACATCAATTGCACCATGACATCAAGATGCAAGTTAGTTTTATTATTCAATATGTTCCAACTTAATCAAAAACTTATGACTCATTCATTTTTTATATTTATCTTATCCTAAGTTATTCAATCAACAATGAATATTTATCAACTTAGTATTCATATTTATTTTCTAACACCAATATGACTACTATGGCATCAATAGTCCCATAAGGAACTCAATATTCTTCGATACAATAGTCATCATAGGAACTCAATAAGGATAAATCTCTCATTTATGGGGATCCTCCTCCTCATGCTCAATCACATTCATTAACAACTACTTTTAAACTTTATCGTCAATTAGTATAGGTTAGCACTTATGTTTCTAATTCATCTTGATTTTATCTTGAAGCGTGATTCAACCCACAGTCCGGTTGAAGACTGAACAACCTCGGTAAACGAAGTCCGCGTTAAGAAGATGCGACCCATTTTCGTCATTAAGGTTTTTGATATGCTGCCACATCACGAGAACATGGTGTGCGCTTGGAGAGCACACGACCCATTTCGTGGTAGTAGATCCTTCTGTATTTTCCATGTTAATGTTGTTGAGAAACTCTATCCATGTCTGGTGTGACACGGTTTATGTTTTATTTCCATCTTGACAATCACATTTTTTCCTTCGCTCTATGAAACACGATCAACTTTTCAATTCAACTCGGACCATTTTTAGGGTTAATAAATTATCGATTCCACCTATAATCCATGGAATACAATCTGTTTCAAGGGTCGACGCAGCCCGCGTTCCATCGCTCCACCAATTTTTGGGGACACGACACACGTTTCTTCCCTCAATCGAGCACGATCATCCCCGAGAAGGAACGTGATCCGCATTTGTTAGGACAAGGCCCATGTTCGACCGTAACCGATTATTAAGATTTTACTTGTTCACTAAGACAAATAACAAATTAATAATCATAATAATTATCTTTTAATGTTGAATCATTACTACTATAATTTTCATGTAAATTCTCTATATTATCTCGTATATATTATATATATATATCAGGTTTGATTCTTCTTAATTATATAACTTGATCGCATTTGTTAACTTTATTTTTCTTCGTTCCTTATGCCTCGATTCTCCCTCGAGATATGCCATCTCCTTCTTTTAGTCTTCTAGGAGAGAGAGAGAGAATAACTTTCTCATGGTAGGGCTTGAGAGAGAAAATAATGAGACTTTATCCTTCCTAAGGTTTATATATAGAAGCGTGCTCTATGACTTCTCCAACTCTTAATTTAATTTAAATTCTAAGCTTTAATTTAATCATATAAAGTAATATTGTTTAAAAATTTACTTACAGCAAATTTTGTCTTGCAATTTATGAGTTAACATTTTTTCCCTTTCCAATTGCACGGAGATGCAATGTAAGTTCTTTTTATATAATTTGGAATGAAGTAAAAATAGAAAATTAGAGAATGTCAATGATCTTATTATTCTTGGGTAAAAAAAATAATCATAAAAACCAACTGTGTATGAGAGGGAGAAAGAGATATGAACAGTAAAATTACTTTAGCGCACTTAATTTAATGCTTAGAATATCTTATATTCTATATCATATTGAGAATTCTTACTCCACCGACACCCAACTAACAAAAGTAGACATGCTTTATTTTCTGCACATACCATTTGATGTTTATTCTTAATCTCCTATTTATTTTGTCACATAATATGTGGAGTAGCTTGCTGTTTTTGAATATGTTCCATCACCATAATACGTATAAAAGGAATATATACAAAAAATAAATATTCATGTATATATTCCTATTTTCTTATGCCATGAAGCATTTGAATTGACATAAATATTTTTGTATATTTATATTTATTTAAAATATATAGTACTAAAAATAAGTAGTATTACTAATATTTTGTTAATAATAAATGAACATCTATTTATTTCATTTATATTTTAAATTTAATTAGCTACTAATTATGTTAATATGGTAATTAATCAATATTTGATTAATTAATTAATTAAATAAATATTAATTATTTATATTAAGTTATATAATATAATATAATATTATTGATATCATCACATAGTATACATTAATTAATTTTTAATTGTAAATAAATTATCATCGATCATTATAATAAAATATAAAAATACAATAGCATGTGTATAAAGATTAAAAATGAAATATGATTAAAAAATGGTGGAATATAAGATATTCCACCATTTACTAAAAATAAAAAATATAAGATATTTTCAGTATTTCCTTTCAATGTATTAGGCCATAAACCTCTCTTTGTAATCGAAAAAAAAAAAATATAAAATAAATTTAAAAAAGTTAATAATTTTATGAGTTTTTATATATATTTTTTTAAATTGATATATTTTTCTTCTCGTACATAATTATTATATTTTTAGAATAAAAAAATATTCTCAAGTTTATTTCTGAACCAAATGTTGGAATGAAAAGTTCAAGTTTTGACATATTCGTTTCTACTTTAAAAGTTATCTAAGACGAAGTAATTTACAATACATTCATCTAAAAAGACATGGAACACTCAAAATGGTTCACTGTGTTGCTAATATTACATGTTCACTTTCGGCAAAATTTGTCTTGCAATTTATGAGTTAACGTTTTTTTTCCTTTCCAATTGCATGTAGATGCAAAGTAAGTTATTTTTTTTTCAGTATCATATCACTAATTACTGTTCAAATGTTTAAACAAAAAATATAATTCTTAATCAAGGCGATAATCATGAGTCTCAAACATAAAGTTATTATATTGTACTCTAAAAAAAATCAAAGTCTACTAAATATCTAATTTTATTTTATTTTTTAAATAATTAAAACAATAATTTTTGTCCGTCTTATAATAATTAAATGGCCCAATGAGAAATAAGTAAAAAAATTAATCTGAGGTTTATAAGAATTTGTTTCTTAAAAAAGCAATAAAATCCAATATATGGTATTTTCTTAAGCTGCAAAGGCCACGATGGAAGGCTGATAAGTCCAAGATCGCGATCCGTGTGCCACTTCCAATGAAACATCTGGTCCGTTAATTACTTGGCAATCCAACGATCACCAGTGACACAATTTTGCCCCAAAATTTGAACCGCCAAAAAATCCCGCCTCACTTTTCCCCTCTATTTAAAAGACGACCTCGACTTGTTCCAATCTCATCGCCTTCAACTCGTACGCTTTACCATCCAATTCGAGCTCGTTTCGTGCCTTCTTCGACTTCACCTGCTCCCATGGCGAGAACGAAGCAGACGGCCCGCAAGTCCACCGGCGGCAAGGCCCCGAGGAAGCAGCTGGCGACGAAGGCCGCCCGGAAGTCCGCCCCGGCCACCGGCGGCGTGAAGAAGCCCCACCGCTTCCGCCCCGGCACCGTCGCCCTCCGTGAGATCCGCAAGTACCAGAAGAGCACCGAGCTGCTCATCCGCAAGCTCCCCTTCCAGCGCCTCGTCCGCGAGATCGCCCAGGACTTCAAGACCGACCTCCGGTTCCAGAGCTCCGCCGTGGCGGCCCTCCAGGAGGCGGCGGAGGCGTATCTCGTGGGTCTCTTCGAGGACACCAACCTCTGCGCCATCCACTCCAAGAGGGTGACCATCATGCCTAAGGACATCCAGCTTGCCCGCCGCATCAGAGGGGAGAGGGCTTAAGCGCTCGTTGTATCTTCTCTGAAGCATTTCGTTTCACTTTGCTTCGTCTTGTTAGGTTTTGGTAGTAGTCTTCGGGTGTATGTACAAAAAAAAATTAGGGATGCGACGGTGTTTTTTTTTTGTTGGGAAACTTTGATTTCAATCTTCGTTGTTTTTGATGTATTGGGAATATTTCGAATGCACCATTGCAAAATCTCGTCCAATGTTTAGAATGCAATTAAAATTATATTATCGCTTTGCATGAACTTTCGTTTCACATTAACTGCGTGAACTATTTGAATAGGAGCGGTTTGTGTTGTTTTCTTTCAAATATTCTTGGATTTATGTTTTATATTTGTTATTATTTTACTAAACTTGTGCAAAATCGATCGTCACATCGACGTCTTTGTCTAGAAGCTTTCTGCCAATCTCCTCCCCAAATTCCAGTTGACGCCGTCCATCAAACAGGAGAGAGATCTCAAGGAAGAGCATGCAAGTCGATGTCTGTGTGCTCCGGAGGTGTGCTGATGAACATGACCGCTCCTCCTTGTCCCGAAGACGCCGTCCGACGATTCGTCACTGTCGCCAAGGCCAAAAGTGCTCGTCAGTGCCTCGTGAAGACAGATGCCAGGAGCTTCATCCAGCACAAAGGTGCATTCCCCCTTTTCCTTAGGGTTTCTTTCAGTGGTAAATTGTTAGAGGATTTATCAAAAGCGTTTTTGTTGCAATGTTGATAGGCCTGCCTTTGAGTTTAGGTAGAAGATTTGTATTGTTTTTACTAGTCTGCTGCAGCATGCATCTAAATCTTAAGCACTCGGATTCTGAATTGTTTTTTGCTCGAGTGTCGCAGTACTTTATTGATGTTGAAATCTTGTCACGGAGTTTTATCGTTACTGAGATGACTACGATATTGTCATATAGATCTTGCTAATGACTTTTTTTTAATACTTTATAGACTATTCTACTACTTTGTCTTCTTGCTTCATTTAGCACAAAGAATGAACCCTATGGTGATACTATAATCATCTCCACTACGGTGATTCGTGTAAAAATTAGTGGAGTTAGAAGGAAGATAATTTGTCATATCTTCTTAAATCTGCAAGTAAATTTATTATTTTGATGGTGTCAAGATAGACTATAAAAAGATATAAACTTCAGAATTTTCTACTTTGTCTTTATGAAGAAGGGAACCTAAACAATCTAGTTTTTGTTTTCATTTCTAACAAACTATATTACATGTATTAGATGAATATAAGTTAAAATTAAGTGATGCTATTACATTTTGCACATGAAATGAATACACTGAAGGGTTTCGCTCTTGAGATAGGATCTCAAGGACTGGGGACAGTTTCACTAGTGAAACTATCAGGGTAAACCAATGAACTCACAAAGTTACACGAGGGAAATATGTATTATTTAACTGCATTATTGTGACATCGAAATCATGTCATGCTTCTGAATATCTTCATCATTATAACCTTGTACACATTTAGAAATTACTAAAAGGGACTCTTAACCTAATTTTGTCTCCCCTTGGTTCTTAACCAAATTTCACCAAGTGAGCACATATAACATCAGGCTATTGCATCTTATGCTCACTAAATTTTAAGAAAAAGAAATACTTGTTGTTGTCGCAGTTTATGCTTGATAAACTATATTATAGTCAATTGTTTTGTTTAAACTTGTCACGATATATATCTGGTAGTCCTTTGTTCATTTCTTGTTGTGCTAGAAGCAGTCTACTGTACTTGGATATTTAGTTAGATTATTATTTTAATCTCTATAGTACAAAGTGCAACATGCAACAGAAAATGTCCCTATGCATTGACATTTATGGTCTATTGTTATGAGGTATGAATTGGATTCTTTCTCCTAAACCAAGGTAAAATGGCTTGCTTTTATTATTTCACTTTGCCTTGCTTAGGGGCGTTGTTGATGGCACACACGGACTGAGGGTTGCTTGTCTCTATCATCGTATCTATTTCTTGAGAGTCCCAATGTTCTTGAAAAACATGGTTAGGAACCTGACTATTGAAACTTATCAAATGATTGATGACTTTTAATGTCCCCAAATTGACCACCCTAATTATCAATTAAGGCGGGGATCCGACAATGCTACATGTGAAATTCAATACAAATTGACAATTATATATCATGCAGTGGAAATATATATATCAATTCTATTCTAATAGCGAAAGCAATAAATATTTATACATATGCACCCGAATGGTTTCTCCGAAGATAGCCACATTCAATCAATCAATATACGGACAATCTGTTCGACAATACGATGGAGCCAAATCTTTCTTCGATGCCAAGTTTAATCAATCAATACATCACAATCATGGTTGTATCTTTTAGTCTTATTTACTGTTGCAGTTTGGTACTAGGTTATAACGCTTCATTCGAAAATAAAACAATTCAATACCTATACACAAAAAATATCAACGACTTTAACGGCCGTGAAATGGGCTTCACGAGGGTGATGATGGTCTTCACGGAGGACTAGGCTCTCACGAACGTGAGAAGGTTCTCACGATCATTACCGAGAGGGGAATACTCGATCTCATGTTTCACGGCCCCTGAAATGATTTTCACAACCGTGAACTCAGAGTCTTCGCGGGCGTGATTGTGTTTCACGACCGCTACCGAGGGGTGAATTTTGCCACCATATTTCACGGCTCGTGAGATGATTATTCACGATCGTGACCGAGAAGTGTCATTTCTTTTCCCTTAACATCACTGCTCGTGAAACGAGCATCACAGTCGCTACCGAGAGGGTGTTCGTTTCGGGGTTCCTTTCACAACCCGTGAACTCTCCTTTCCGTGAAACCACAAGGTTTATGATCGTGATGGTGGTTCATGACCACTATTGAGAGGCTGATTTCGCCCCCTTTAACCTCACTGCCCGTGAAAAAGGGTTTCACGATTGTGAGGGTTTGTTTCACGACTTGTGAAAACATGTCTTGATATTCTTTTTTGTGCAGTTTCTAGTGGAATCTCTAGGGTTTTTTCTCCATCACTGGCTACCACTCATAGAATCTCATGTGTACATACATTTCTAACAATAGACCTTAGTTTTTACTCAATTTCTAACACTCTACTTAGCAATTGCAATCCCTAAGTTTATGGATTCATATGAACATTAGGTTTCAACATGGGATTAAGAAATATACATGTATGCATAACATTCGATCACAAATCCTTAGGTTTCAAGGTTCCATGCAATCAAATTTTAATCCATAACGATAAGAATAACAAGACTATTATAATACATTTCATAAGCAATCCAATGTAGCACATACATATGCACAATACATTCCCAATGCCATTCTCCCTACTCCATGTGCAAAAATAATGGATTCTTGATGAAGCACATTAATAAACACATAAAACAATGCGAAAACAGATTTTGAAAGGGAGAATTGGATCTTCTACATACCTAGAACTCAAGTTAGGATTCCTTTGATCCTTAATCATTCTTCCTCAAGTTGTGACTTCCTCCTCTTTTTCATCTTCTTCTCCTTGCCTTGGCACCTCTTGCTCCTTCTCAATGTCTTCTTGTTGTGCTTCAATTCAAGGAACAAAAACCATACTAGAGCCCTAACATTTTGGAAGAGATGGAGGCCAAGAAAGAGAAAAGAAGAGACAAAAGGGTTTTGGTGGCTGGTTCAAGTCTTTTATACTAAAGTTTAGATGGGTTAAATATGGTCTTGTGATGACTTTTATCCTTCTATTATTACGCACAATCATCTCAGTTCTTTTCATATCACTGTGTTGAGATGGTATGGTTGAAGGCAAAATCTTGTACTTTTATGCAACGTCACCTGTTATTTCAATGCAAATTTGGTCTATCAATCTTCTTTTTCTTCATGACATGACAACTTGAAAATCAATGGTTTTTGGCACGTTTTATATTTCCCCTTGAGATTTTGGGCTACAGTACAATGTTCTCCAGTGTTGATTTATTGTCCACAATATGTTTTTTTTCTCACTACAATAACTAGCAACTTGCTAGATTCTTTGCAGAGATCATGTATGAGCAATACAAGCAGATACTACACAACCATGGCCATATCTAACTGATTTCTTTCGGGGTGGTAATGTAACCCTAAGTACCTTTAAGCTTTATTAAGCAGAAATTTTATTAATCAGCAAAAAGGTCCCTTTAACATTCAGCCAAGGGCTTTTTATAGGGTATCAAACACCTTGATTGACCATCATAAGGAAACTAATCCAACTAAGAAAAGGAAATAAACTACTAGTCAAATTAGGAAACAAAATAGACTACTAGTAGAACTCAAGAAAAAGAAAACTAATAAGAAATAAACTAATGGGCTGAAGCCCATAATTAAGTCTTCCGTCGTTTGCGCTCATAGTAAATAATTGGGGCTTGTTCTGCATCAACTCTCCCCGACGGAGAAGAACTCGACTCCGGCGAGTGATCTAGACGATAAGCATCAAGTAAGTCAGCATCAA
>LTAE01001401.1:35398-56181 GCA_001647135.1 Pontederia paniculata | reverse complement strand
TGGTTAGAGAGGTGTTGCCTTCGGTCGCCCATTTCTCATCATCAGATGACCTCTCCCGTTAGGCCCTTTACTTCGGTCGTCCTTCCTTTGTCTTTAGGATGACCGATCAACCTATGATCGCTCTTATCATGTATTCTCCTTCAACGTCGGTCGACCACTCTATATTCTTAGGACGACTATTGCACACATATGATTCTTCTGAAATGTCTTCCGTGTGCATGGATCGTCCATTCTTTTAGCTTTGGTCGATCTAACAACTTCTGAACTTGAATATCCTGTTTCAGAAATCAGCTCAATAACTTCATTAGTACAAACTAAGTTCCCTTACAAATTTGTGATCATCAAAACACTCTTGGGATCCTAGATTCAACATTAACACATCCTAGCACCTGAATTATGGCTCTCAACATGTGTATTTATAACCTCCAAGGGGTCTCTAAGGTTTCCATAGAGTTTTAGAAAGTTTGAACATCTTTCCATGTCATGATAATAAAATTTTGGTTAAATTCGTACCGACTTTGAGGATGAGCTTTAATCCTTTAAAACACTTTCAAATCTTCTAAATTATGTTCCCTTTTGATCCCTAAGGAGTTTGGATAGGTTTAAAGTCCTTGTCATATTAAAATTTCTCCAAAAGATCTGAGATTGAGTGAGAATGGACGAAACTAATGTGTTGTTGTAGGCTGTAATAGATTTAATGGGCTGTAACAGGGGCAGTAACAACCCGTGATGGATGTTGTAACCGATAAAATGACATATCACGGCCCATGATGAAATATAATGCCCCATAACACGGGGTATTTATCCTAAAAACTTATTTTTCGTCACTTATGACCCATAACATCATATAATGGCTTGTGACATCATAAAACTTCAATTTTTCATCTTTGTAGAGGCCGTGGAACTCCATTACAGTCCATGAAATTCAGCCCTGTCATGGAATATCACGATCCATTACATGGTGATATGAATAATTGTGCTTCTTGTCGAGATCGTGATGGCATGTAACGACCCGTGAAATTAAAAAAATGTGATTATTTGCTTCTAAAGTTGACTATTTTCATCTTGTAGTCTCTTCCAAGCCCTTCTTTGCTTTCTCCATGTGATCTTCTGCAAATAGATATCAAACTTGGATAGATTCATGACTCGGACAAATAGAAGCAAATAAATGATAACATAGATGCATGCTTATGACAAAATTAACCAAAACAAACCTAGATATATGCCTGAAAATATGTTGGAATATGCATGCATCAAACTCCCCCAAGCTTGGATGTTTGCTTGTCCTCAAGCAAAGTTCAAGGCAAAACACATAATATAAAGATTCAATCGTTGTTTCCACCTTGCAAAATAACTATTTTTATAGTACCATTAATTTATACATTGATCACCAAAGCATCTTTTCGCTTTTCAAGAATCCCAACCGCATAAAAGTTCTGGTACTTAAACATATTTAAACTCTTTAAGGTCCAACCCTATGCATGAAACAATATCCAATTCATCAAATAAGAGCATTAGTGTTGAAAACACAAGTATATACCGAGTTTATTATAAAATTTAGGTTTCAATATTTTTCTTCTCTTTTTTTATTTTTCTTTGATTTCTAGCCTTCAAACATGGTTGCACAGGAAACTATGTAGTGGGCTTTCGACAAATGACTCCCACACCAGATAGCCTTAGGGCAACAAGTGTTGAAGCACCGCTCGAGCTTACTTGCTCGAACATTCCCAAGTTCTGCGTGAGGGTGTCAAATCTCAGCAGTGATTTAGCTATTAGTGTGTTTCTCCATATTTCACAAGAGGGTTCATGTAGCAGGCTTTTGATCGATGGATCAAAAGCCAATTGGCCTTAGGTCACCAGGCATGAACCCCTACGAATCTAATTGTCCGAACCCTTCAAGGTTCCAGATAACACATGTCATAGCCTCCTCAACTACTTTATCACAAGACATATTTTTTCAACTCTCTTTTTTCAACTATATTTTATTGCAAAACTAAGCTCAAAAAACTTTTATGTATTCAATACAGATGCAATTATTATCAAAACTGAACATAGAAAAAAAGAACATGAACAAAAATTTGTCGTCTAAATATCCATAATTCTACTTGGCAACAATCGACTTTCCATCTTTTTCCAATATTAAGGCGACAAATTATAAAAATCTAGCAATATGTCCTTAAAAATTACTGGAGAAAAGTATAAATGCTAAGTTATGAGACAATAATATGGTGAATGATATTTTTGGACTTTTACATTTTTTTAGAATTTTATGGATTTTCTATTAAACAATGCTAAAGCAAATGTGCAATGCAAGATATGATGTATGAAGTGCATTCTCCCCCAATCTTGAACTAAACATTGGTCAAGTGTTCAAAATCAAACCCGTAATGAAATGAATATGAGCACATAAAGTAAAAGGGAGAACAGAGAAGAAACAACCCAAGTAGTTATGGTGCGACGGTGGGAGCAACATAGGAGTCTTCATAGTTTTCCTTGGAGAAGTTGCTTAGCTTGTAAAGTTACATCATTAAATGTGCAATGACTTTGGAATGATGGTTGGGCCTTCTCATAGGAAATTTTTGGGTTGAAAATTGTGCATTTTTTGACAGTGTCGTTTGCCTATATTTTTTACATAGTTTGTCATGACCCGTTACAGAGTATCATGAGTCATGAGTTGAGAGTTGTGGCCCTTGAGATGGTATAACGCCCTCTGCAGCAGCCTTTGTATTTGTGGTATCTCGTTCACGGGTCGTGACAAGAGTTACGACCCGTGAATATCGGTGTTGCGGCTCGTGAAATAATGTAACAACGTCTACAACAATATCAAAATTTGCACGTCAAAAGGTCACGAATCGTGACCTATTTTACATCCCTAACAGTGGATGTTGCGGGTCGTAAGATGTAGTCACAACCTTGTCAACAACTCTCGTCTCTTGCTTCAACTTATTCACAGGTCATGGCTGAAGTTACGACCCGTGATGTGGTCAGTTGTGCCTCGTGATATTGGATGACAACCGCGATAGAGAACTCCTTTTGTTTTTACTGATGTCGCGGCCCGTTACTAGATGTAGAGAGTCGTGAAAACTTGTCGGTGTTGTCATGATGCGCTGGTGTTGCTGGAGTCGAAGAAGATAGTCACCGAAAGATCACTGGTTGTTGAAGAGATCAACGCTGATGAGAGGGCAGAAGCCGATAGGTGAGGATCTCGATCGTCGTGATGGAGAATGGACCCTGAAATGGTTAGTATATATAGAGGAAAACCATAATAAATGGGGCCATCATGGCGGTTGTCGGGCTTGAAAATGTCGCCCGTCATGACCCGTGAAGATTAGTAATGACCCATGAAATCAGGTAATGGCTCATGATGAAGGTCGTGAGGTGTAGGCTTTGGTCGTGAATCAGGTGTGTTCTGGTGTCTATAGGGTAAAAACATGAAACTTATAAGTCATGATAAGGTGTCATGACCCGTGATGAATTTTTTATTTGACTTTTGTGTCTCTGCTAAGCCCGTGACAGGGTGTCACGACTCGTGATGGTTAAAAACAATGTTTCATCAAATAGGATTCCTTTGTTTCACGGGCCATGAAATGGCTTCACAACCCATGAAATCATCGAGGTTGGTGGACCCGACACGACCGTAAGAGATATGACATGTCACAATTTTGGGTCTCACGACCCGTGATGGTGTGTTACGACTCGTGAAACTTGGTTTTCTATATATGGACTTCAAATCAGAAGGAGATATCAACCATTTGGTGTAATGACCCTACTAGGTCTCTAATGTGACACAATCCTAACTAAAATAAAAAAGGGAAAATCTAACTAAAAGAAAATGGTGGAGGCAGAAGAGTTCTAATTTAAAGTCATTAGCTTGACTTGATTTTAGTATATGTTAAGGATCATAGCGAGTTGGGGCTCATGCATAGTGAATAAATCAATCATGATTGCAGAGTGAATAAATCAATCAGCATAGTTAAGATGGAACAATCTCACAAAGAGTATTTGATGTGATCATTAATGCTCATCATAATGAGGCATAAGAAACACGCTTGAGGATGCCACTAATTGTTTCTGGCCTTTGGTCTTTGTTTTTAGTTATCGATTCTTCACATACATCAGTGTCCTTAGGTTGAAGTTGTGGTTCATGATGCTAATGATCTTGGATAACTGGAAGGCTCTTTGGTCGCCATTGCATTGATGTTGTTGGTTGATAATTTAGCAATTCTTTGGTGTTTGGTGAAGATTACGTTGGCAAAGTTGGTGGACCTATAGTCAGTGGTCTTTCTTGAAGCTGAATTGTTGGAATTTGTGGTATTCGAATTGGAGACAATGATGTAGTAGTAGTGGGAGACTCCAAAGGCAAGTTCCTCCTTCGTACTTTCCCATCTTCTATTGTATATTCACTTGTCTCTTTGACACGCCATTCAGTAGTCCATGTCCTCCTAAAAAAATTTGTTAGGCCATCATCTTTGTTTCTATGAATAATGGCATGAATATATGATGACTGTTGAGTCCTCCTCAATGTCCTTCTCAGATTTAGAATTTTTACAAATTAATTGCGCAACTTGATTCTCTAATGCATGTAGTTGTGCTTCTAGGTCATCAAATTTGAGTTAACTCTCGAGTTGTTGATAACCGCATCATTTTCGATTTTGTTCTTCAACTATGATAACTCTAACTCCAAGTTTTGAATGAGTTGGTCTTGCATTGTGAGTCTATTTTCAATTGTTTTGATGAATTGACCAATCATCTCTTCAATGTTTGTCTTCGATTGGAGTGATGATGTGATGACATCCTCTGCCTTTCTGTCTTGTTGTCTTAAATTTGAATTTTTTTCTCCAGATTTTGAATTTGATCATTTTGTCTGGAGGCTTTCTTCAAAAGAGGGCTCATCATGTTTGTATGTATGGCGATTGGGTCTTCAATTTGAGCTTATTGAGGCTTCTTCTTGTTGTGTTGAGTAATTGTTGCCTCTGCGTGGTTTTTATACTACATAAATAGCTTCTATCGGAACCTTCCTTACCTCAGAATATGAATGAAACATGATTAAATATGAATTGAATATAATTAAATATAATTAAATATGAACAAAATACGATTAAATATAATTAAATATGAACTAAATATGATTACACATGAACTAAACATAATCAAATATAGATGAAATATAATTACATATGAACTAAACATGATTACATATGAACTAAACATAATAAAATCTTAATGAAAAATGATTAAATAAGAATTAAATATGAACAAAACAATGTGAGAAGAGCTTTCGGCGGCCATCCTCATAGGTGTGAGGAGCGCGGCGCCACCCTCCTCGCACCTGTGAAGAGGACGCCGGAGAGGAGGTGAAGGTCATATCGGCGATGAGGCAGCACAGACGACAACATTGACGGCAACGAGGTGGGTGAGGGGGCAGCACAAAAACAAAAAAATATGATAGGGAAAATTTTATGGCATGGGAATTAGCGGAGAAAATAGTTCGTCGCTAACTTGTTGCTAATATGTCTCTAGTTATGATTATTTTTTAAAGAAATAAAACAAAATAGCAACTAACGTCAATCTATTACTAAACTGTCGCAAATTCTATCATTAACGGCATATTTTTATCATCGTTATTGCCATCGCTAACCTGTCGTAAATGGTTAAAAAAATTAAATTTGTACATTTTATTTTGTCGTTACTTCGTCATTAATCTGTCGCTATTAGCGACAATTTAGCGATAGAAAATGCTAATATACTGTCACTAAAGCCGAACATTTATTGAATTTTCTAACCCTCAATAGGAAATAAAGAAATCATGAGGGTATAAATGTTTTATTAAAATATAAGTGTTATGATTGTTATAGATATCATATTAGTGAATTCAAACACGGTGAGGATTAAACTAATCTTAAAAGGGATGCACAATGATTTATGAAACAATTTGGATAACTCAATACTATGTTCAAATTCAAGTACGAATTTATTTTTAAGGATGTTGTAATGTAACACCCCAAAAAACTAAAGGATTTATGTTTTCAAAATAATGATAATAATGAGTATTAATTATAGCAAAAAATGTTGTTAGAGATTATTGTCCATTTAATTTTCATAATCTCTCTTTATATATTTTTTTTCTTTTTCTCTCCCCCTATTTTTCTTTCTTCCTTCTTTTCCTTCTCTGTTTCCCTCGTGTGGCCACTACGGGAGATTCGAGAGATGGTGACAATGAGGGAGTAGGTACAGGGACACACCAGGAGCAGAGGAGATCAATGCTACAAAGAAGGAAGACTATGAACAAATTGAGTCATCAAAGAGGTATGTTAAAAACGCTCGCTTCTTGCCCTCAAGAATTAAAACATTGTAGCCCTCAACTATCCCTTAGGCCTAAGAACACTCGCTTGTTGCCCTCAAGAATTAAAACATTGTAGTCTTCTTGATGTATTTTCTAGCATGTGACTTGCAATTGAACGCTCTTTAATAAAACTCTGGGGCCATACCTCTCCGTTGACCTAAAAAAAGAGATGTGTTAAACAAATCCATAACAAGGGATCGATTCACATTAGAGCTATTCATGTTTGTGCAATAATAGTTCCCACTTCATTGAATCATGAGATTCAATCATTTCCTGATTTACATAGTTAGGGTATAAGATATATGAGATCTATTTTTTCATATTGATTCATCAAAGTTAAATTTCATATGATGATAATTTTGATCTATTCTCCCTTCATACATCATGCTAAAGTTTTAACCATAATTCTTGTGGTTATTAATGTTGGATCATTTCTTCGATATTGACTCTTCATAATAAATTTAATTTGATCGTGCAATAATTTTGTAGATGTTTATTTAAGTATGTGATAAGACATTTGGTCCATATGAATATGATTTATTAATCAATTCATATATTTAGGTCTACAAATTCTTTCCAGATTCTATAATATGTGTTTATATAAGGATTCAAATCGACTGTACTTTCCAAAAAATATATGAGTGAATAGTTCTTGAAGTCTACTTTCAATTTAAATTGGATTCATTTTGATATGTTATATGTAGGAAAGGTTTTATGACCAAAATTCTATTCCTATGGCATGTTGTGTCGAGATGTAGCATGACCGACTTTGAAAATATATCATGAATTATACAAATCAATTAAGATTTAAAATTCATAGATTAGCTATATGCTTGTGTGATATTGTAATTAGACTTGGAATTACCTGAAAAGTATAGTTTTTGAGTTATGAATATTTTAACACTCAGCTATCAAAACATTGAATGTGAAATTGATAGACGATATAATAGAATTCCTTAAGAATAAATGGTAAAGAAGTAAAACATGTCCATTTTGTATGTAAATTCTTTCAGATCCTTCTTTGAATGAAATTTAGAATTAATTTAAAAGGATGCCGATGGATTAAATTATAAATTTTCTATTGACATGTTTATTTATCCAAGGCTGAATATTTTATATAAACTTATTCAAATTATTTGTATTTAATATTGTCATTATTTATTCAAGTGGGTTATGAAGAATTACATGTATAATAGACGAGGGAGGCGAGGAACTCCAAGGTGATCTACTTGTATGTGGGTCAATAGCTTCAGATGAAGTGGCTGACCTCGATGTTGTCGAACATGATGAATATATCATCACACATGTTGAACATCATCATGGTGGCATCATACACGAATCGGGTGGGGGCCAGCTTCCGCTAATTGTACATCTCATCCCTCCTCCTTTGGTCATTGTCTCGTGGTATGATCTACAAAGGACACTCGATGAGCTGATCAACTTGCTCCTCCCAGGTGGCATTTTGATCTTCAGCATTATGGATTGGTCGACGAGAAGACTAGCGGCCTATCTGTCATGTCGGGAGCCACATTCGAGGAGGCATGAATGTGATATGTGCTTAAGATACTTCAAATGAACTTCATGTCTCATCACTTGAACTTCACGGTCACGATCTAAAGAATTGGGAAAAAAGGACTCGTCACAACCGTGAGAGAGTTCATAGTGATTGTTAGTGCAAACTTTACGACTACGATCTGAGTCATCACGGTCTGTGAAGTGTGGTTGATGTTCGTCGCTTGTTTCTTTATGTCAGTGGTAGTTGTTGAAGGTGACACCGGTGATTGTGATGGAAGAGAGGAGAAGTGATGTGTCATTGAGGCAAGAAGTCAGTGTGTCAATGTCGATGCGAATGCTAGCCGCATGCGCGTTGGAGTTGAGAATAACGATGGCGTTCATTGATGGCGCTTCTGCTGCCATTACCAGTCATCGTCGACGAGGAAGATGAAGATGGCGTTGATTGTGCAAAACTCGCCGAGCGGGGAGAAGGTGGAGATCCTTATTGTTGCTTGCGATCTTGGACAACCGCAATGAGGGATGGATTCACGTGAGGGAGAGTTCGTCGATGAAGCGTCCATTAAATAGACTGACAGCCGTATTTTAATGGTCACAATCGTGGGAATACATACGAGAAAGAGCCATTACATCTCGATCATGGTCATGAACCTATTAAGTTAACAATTAGAAAAGTAATACCACATACCTATTGATGGCCCGTGAAACAACATTCACGGCCGTGAAATTTTGGTTTCGTCCTTCACATTCAGCCACGACTGTGAGAAAATATGGGTCCTTTGTCAGCCTTTTTTCACGACTGTGTACTTGGGTTGACGACCCATGAATTCTCTTGTGGATTTCTCCTCACTATGTAGCGGGCGTGAGATGGGGTTCACGGCCCTAACACATGCTAGGGGTGCCAATTATCTCTCTGTAGCGGTCGTGAACAAGGATTCATGACCCATGAACATGCTGGGGGTTCCGATTATCCCTTTATAGCGATCGTGAACTTCACTTCACAGCCAGTAAATTCTGAAATTTCATGACTGCACTCATGTGATATGTTAGACACTAAACATAACCATAGTTACACAATGGTATGTAATAACAGTCCAAAAGAAAGAGAAACAAAAGAGAGATGCATGGCCTGATCAGTCCGGATAGTTAACTTCAAAATGAGATTAGGTGTAAAAATAAATAAATAAGTCTAAGAGAAAAGTTCTAGGGTTGAGGAAGAATAGCTCTAGTTTATAGTCTCTATTTTAACTCTTCACTATACAGCTTAGGGGTTATCCAAAGTATTGCTCGCCTTGGCATGCTCCTTCAGATTCTTCTTCGTATCACTTGTCAAGGAGCCAGGTTGTCGTCCCGCGATGATGTTTGCCAGCTGCCCCACTTTCATATCTAAGTTCTTGATTATTCATCTTGATTGCTGAACTGGATTCCACTTTGCTCATAAACTTTCCCAAGATGTCATGTAAATTGTTCTTCTGCTCTTGCCTGGGTTGGAAGCCAAGGGATATTGCTGAGATTGCTTAACCACGAGTAGTTTGGGTTCATCCTGAGGTTAGGCTAGAATCCAGATTTGTCAACACTATTGTTCCCGAAAAAGTTATACGCAACATAGTTAGCTTGCTCCATTTGTTGCTGCACACAATTTGATCCACATTTTACATATATATATATATATATATATATATTATTGGTTTGGTGGCCTTCACCACAGAAGTGTTGACCTTGTTGACTGTGTCCCTTACCATCAGCTGCTCCATCTTCTTATTCAAGGTTTCAAGTTGGGCTATGATGTGCGTGGCATTATCCACCTGATGCATGCCAATCTTCTTCTAGGGCAGCACCATATCATTCTGCCAATGGGCAAGAGTTCAGTTCTTTGTTGTCTTGAAAACATCCTTAGGCGATTGATCATATATGGTGCTTCCTGCTGAGGTATCCAGCAAGCTCTTGACTCTCAAGGAGGATCCATTCTATAACATCTGGATTTGTTCATAGAGTGGCATCCTATTATGAGGAATTCTTGCAACTAGTTCCTTGAAGCACTCCCATGCTTCATGCATCAATTAAGTATCATATTGCACAAACAATTTGGCTTTAAAAATAAGACCCATCGCCTTCTAGAGAGGGAATACTTGTTATAAAATGCTTATTTCAGCTCCTCCCGCGTCATGATTGTACCCGCTAGAATAGTGGATAGACATCTAGATGCCTCTCCCCTCAATGAAAAAGGGAACATCCTGAGTATGACTACATGGACAGGCACTCCGTTGAAAAGTTTCGTGTTTGGCATAGTTGCATGAACTTGCGAAAAGTGGCCGAAGGGATCTTCATCTTTGTTCCTGTACAACTGCTTGTGCTGCACCATCTTAATTTTGCCATTGCATTTGAAAATTGGCATCCACCTGAGGAATACTGATGCCCATGGTCTCTCCTATAGTTGTCTGAGCGTGTAGATAGAGGATTGCCGACATTGTTGGTATCGACATTCGAGTTGCCCAGTTGATTGTTGTTTGCCATCTTCTCCGTGTTTGCAATATTCTTTCGATTATGATTCGAAAAATCACACGCTAAAAACTCAGCAAGTATATTGGTCGCACAAGTAATAAAGTAGTGAGAAGAGTGTCGAACCCACGAGGACTGGTGAATTTTAAAATTTGAAATTTTATCTTGAAATCTGATTAAAAGATCTTTAATGAATTAGGAAAGAGAAAAAAAGAAATAAGAAAAGGAAAGATAAAAGATGAGATTAGGAATTTCAAAAAGTTCAAAAAGATATACAGATTAGATTGGTTAGGATTAAAAATCTATTTCACCAATGTTATCTTCTAGATCTATTCAATTAAAGTGTTTCAATATTAGATGGTGGAAGAATTGATTTAATAATATAGGACTCCTCTCGGATGACCTAACTATTTTAATCATAAATTAAATTAGGAGTATGTAAAATATTAATCCCAAATTAATTTAAGTTAAAACACAATAAAATCCAATCCTAAATCGCTAGGTCTCTCTCGAGTGAATAGCAACTCATAATTTATGAATTCTGGAAATAGATAGACATAAATCTTTGCATCTAAAAATACAAACACTTGGAAATGACCGAACAGAAATATGCCAAAAAAATGGCATGCTTGCATCCAAAACGGACCGCGTCCGGCCAGATGAAAACGTGACTTTTCAGGAAGGAAAAATGGATTCAGAAACGGTGGCGGAGGTGAAAACGACCCGTGTTAGACAAACAAGGCCCGTTTATCTCTGTCGTAAAACATAATTCGTACAAATCCGAAGGAAAACTAACTAAGAGTAAAATATTAACAGTATCTTTCGATTAAAGTAAATAAAATACTTTAAGAAAATATCGAATCAAGAACTAATTAAGGTTCAGCAAAAATTATTCCTAACACAAAAATAATTTTAAGCCAAACAAATAAGATTTGGGAACAAATAAAATCTGCATAATCATATTTGCTTCTAGATCTTCAATCTCGCTCCAAGGCTTCTCCTCCAATGTTGGCTTCTCAGCTCTTCAGAAATCTATAGAAATATGAGGAGGCTCTGATTCTGTTCTCTCTGATCTCCCTCTCTATTATGAATCTCTTCTATTGATTTTTCTTCTCTCCCCCCTCATATCTCTCTTGAGAACCTTGTATGTCTATTTATAGGGTAGAACCAATCTCCATGGGGTCTCCAAATCTTCCACAAAGTTGAGATGTTTTCAAATTCTTTCCAAGTTAAAACAAGAAAGAATTATATTTTTCAATTAAATTCGTAACTCTCCTTTAGGCTAAAATTTAAATCATCAAAACTCTTCCAAATCTTCTCAAATATGATTCCTTTTAATCCCTAAGGAGTTAGGATAAGATAGGAGTACTTTTCCAAGTCATATTACGGAGAAGAATGATAAAATCTTCTAATTTCTCTTTAAATTCGTAGCTCTCTCTTGGGCTAAATTTTTGGACTTCAAAACTCTCTCAAATTCATTAGAAATATGTTTCTAATGGTTCCAAGGAGTTGGATAATAATTAGAAGTCTTCTGCATGAAGTTTTGGCATCTTTTACTAGTCAAATTCTTCAAAAGAAGCATTCCTAGTTGGAATATGAAAAGTTGAAGTCCTCCTTTAATTGAATTTCCTCAAGTGAACCAATTCCTATTTCAAGTAAGAAATGCTAGAAATCTTTTTAATTGAGAGTCTTCAAACAATAAACTCCTCAAAAAGTATATAATATTAAATAGTGCGCTCGATAGATTCTGCCCTTTGTAGTATTTGCCATGAATTGATGTCATTTTGCGTGAAAATTAATCATAAAGAGCACTTAGGTAGAATCTGACTCATAAATGCAAAATCAACAAAACTAAATAAAATAATGTATGAATTAATGTAAAATACTAAGAAAATGATATGAAATAAACGTGTGCAATATGTATATTTTTGCTCGCATCAAAAGATCCAAGCTTGAATACTTGCTTGTCCTAATCAAAAAGCTAAAGACAAAGCTCAAGAATCAAAAGAATCTGTCATGGCTTCCATTCCACCAACCAATACTTTCCTCCTATTGTTCTTTTGCACAACTATCGCCAAGTATCTTTTCTCGAACAAAAAATCCCAACCTTGTAAAAGTTCTGAACTCAGACATATTTAAACATTTCTAATCCAGCTCATGAAATATATTAGAGTTAATAATATAAAAGCATTAATGTTGAAAACATAAGTAATAATTGAGCTTTCATATTTAAATGCTAAAATATTTCATAACTTTTTTTTTCATTTAAATTCACTTTTGAACTCAGCAGTGATTTGAATGCTCTAGTGTTTACCCATATTGCACAAGATGGTCCATGTAAGAGGCTTTCAATTGGTGGATCCCAGACCAATTGGCCTTAGGTCATCAGGTATGAACCCCTACGGATCTAACTACCCGGACACACCAAGGTTCCAGATAACACTTTTACATATTTAAACAATTAAATTTTTCAAAATTTTCACAACTTTTTTTCATTTATATTTTCAAAATATGCATAAGCTCAAAGATTACTTAATGTGTTCAATGAAAATGCAACTATAATTATAACTAAATAGAAAAAGCAAGCTGGACAAGAAAACGTAGTACTAAGTTCATAACTTTACTCAGTCACTTTTACTTTTCCAATACCCAATACAGAGGCGATAGTTGATAAAAAGAACAACAATTGAATTTCTTAGATTAGCAAGGTGTCTAAAAGTTAGTTCTAAAATGCCAGTCAAGGTTAGCAAGTTAGTTAATTTGACACAAGATAATGCAAAATTTTTTTTCTAATGCAACATAATGCAGTACATCATGCAAACAAAAGCAAACATGCAACTAATGCAGACGATAGATAACAGAATGCATGATCATGCACCATCCCCAAACTTTAAATCAAACACTGTCCTCAGTGTTGAAAAGCTTCCAGAGATAACAAAATGAAGAAATGAGAAAATGCACGAAGAGAAAAGATACAACCTAAGTGTCATTGTGAAAGCGTAGTGGTGTCGGTGGCCACATCCCGAACTGATCCTCGCTCAGGTGATAATTGTGCATGCACTGAACCATGTTCTTCATCCTTTTCTAATGATCGCGGAGGTCTCTAGATGTCTTCATACATAGAAGTTAGATTGAAATTCATAACGCAGGACAATCGACGGGTCCACATCCATAGATTGATCTCGTTGGGAGGATTCTGGAGTTTCCATAATGGTAACGGCCCGGGACATGTGGTTACCAGCCGTGATAGCTGAGTTGTGAGGTGAAGGTTGTAACGGCAAAGGCAGGTGCTGATTTTGGAACTTGTTACAGGCCGTTATGGAATCTTACGACCTGTTATACTATTGCAACATATGAATTGTGAGGTGGCTTAAATGTCGAGGGTCACGTAGCATGGCATAAAACGGACCCACATGGGGCCATGGAGATGATTTAAGTGCATCACGACTCGTTACAGATGGTAACGACCCGTAAGTCGAGTAAAAGCAGGATAGCTGATCTGAACATGGTTGACTTACGGGCCATGGCACGAGGTTACGGCCCATGACATTGTAAACACTACGGCAAGGACCGTGATGGAGGTATCACGACTCGTTATGAATTGAAAGTGGCTCCAGGAATTAGTTTACGAGCCGTGAAAATATGTTACGACCCGTAATGGAGTTAAATGCTAAAAATTTGGGTTATTGCGGGTCGTAATTATTTTCTTCCTAGGTGTAATTTTGGGTCTCACGACCCGTGATAAGTTGTCTTGGCCAGTGACAGGAGAGAAGGCAGATGCTAAGGCTCAGAATATGTGATAAGCCAAACCAGATGCCTTGGTGACGACTAGGACTAGGATGATTTGATTACTGGAATTATGTTGAAGAAAGGCACTTGTTGTTGGAGATTTGTTTGCATTGACTGGTTCTTTCAATGTTCTCTTGGCGATGAATTTGATAGCTCTCCCTTATCCTCAGATTTGAGTATGACTCCTTTCTTCACCTAGGACCTTGCCACAATAAAACTTGCAGAAATTTTGTGAGAGATCCTAAACGAAATGACCTAACAAAAACCAATCGAAAACTAATAAAAAAAGAGAGTTGGATTGTCTCCCAACAAGCGTCATTATTTAATGTCGTAGACTCGACGCCTTGAGTTGATATCCATGGTTGCAAATGAGGGGAACTGCGAATGATGATGCACCCAATTGTCTCCAGCTTTTGGTAACCTTCTGTAGTGATCTTTGCTTTGCCCTTGTTTTGAATTTTCAATTTCTTCTCTGGCTGATCTGGGGTTGGAATTTTTGGTAGCCATTGTTTGGATGAACTTGGTGCATCTGATCTTGATGGTGGGGCAGATGTAGATGATGATGTCGATGATCTAAGTGGTATGCTCCTCTCCGCTTGTAGCGCTGCATGTTGAGGTAAGTTGGGTGTGATGACTGGGCAATCTGAAGGCGAGCTCCTCCTTTGGACATGTCCATCTTTTATGACATACTCACTAGTCTCCTTCACACGCCACTCCATTGTCCATGTCATGGGCTGATAAAATCTTCACGGTCTCCATCGTCTTCTATATGAGTTCTGATGGTGACATAGACAAATGACAATTGTTGGATTCTCCGCTTGTGTTGCCTTCGCAGATTCAGCCAAGTGAGGAGAGAGATATTCAATTTGCTTCTCTAGATCCTGAATTTTGTCTTGCATTATTTCAAATTTTTCTATGATCACTGAAGACTGTGGAGGAGGAGGGAGATCGTCAACATTTTTTCTGTGATCTTGGATTTGGGCCAATATGATTTCCTTTGAATGATTTGGTCTTGCATAGCAAATTTGTTTTGAATTGTAGATATGACTTGACCCAACATATCCTCCAATTTCACTCTTGACTCAGTTGACGATTTAATGACATCATCAGTCTCTACAAGCGTTGATTAATTTTTGAAATTTTACTCTCCAAGTTTTTAATATACTCTTCTTCTATGGAGAATTTAGATAGAAATGTACTCATCATTTGGGTCAACATCACGAGTGGATTCATCGAAAGGGCATCAACTTCAACTTGAATAGATATATTGTGTCACTTTGTCCAGGTTGATTAATGCCAACTTGAATTACTTTTGGAGTATCCTCTTGCTTGTGGCTCGAAGAGACTTTTGATTGATCAAGTTGCTTCTCATGCTTGACTTCAACCTGTTTCAAATTGATTTTCTCTTCCTCAACTTGTGGCCTTGACGGGTTAGACTTTTGTTTCTTCGCCATTGAGGATAAAGATTTTTCCTGAAATAATTTAGAAGAAGGAAACGTAAAATATTTTGACATGAACAAGGATCGATTTCAAAGAACGCGGACCGTGTTCGTTATCAAATAGTCCGTGTTTGGTAGACGCGGACCGTGTCGCGTGCGAAACAGAAGATTTCTCTTTTGCAAAATTGAAAATGGCACACACACTCAAAAAGGTTTTGAGAATTTTCATATTAATCGATGATGAAAAATTCAGAAGTTAAAACTCAAAACAGTCCCCCCGACAATGCCGTCAAATACTTGATGCGAAAAGTCACACGCTAAAAACTCAGCAAGTATATAGTCGCACAAGTAATAAAGTAGTGAGAAGATTGTTAAACCCACAAGGACTGGTGAATTTTAAAATCTAAAATTTTATCTTGAAATCTAATTAAAAGATCTTCAATGAATTAGGTTAAGGCTCAACATCCGCTCGATCTCAGGATCAATAGGAGGGTATCGTCGAGCTCCTCATGTTACATCTAGGAATAGATCTTCTTGAAGAAGACTCAGGGTCTAGGTTAAGATATGTTCTTCGCTTCCAATGCATGCACGATCATAAATGAAAACAAGAAAAGTTATAAAACTCAATTAAGAAAAAAAAAGTATAGAAAATGATATTTACAAGACCTCGAATATGGCACCAAAAACTTGATGCATCAAAATTGTACACACTTTCTATCAAGTATATTAGCTGCATAAGTAATAAAGTAATGAGGAGTGTTGATCCCACGAGAACTTAAAATATCATGACTTAGACCTAATCTAAATTGAGGGGTTGATAAAATAGTTGATTGAATGTGTTTAAAAACAACGTAAAATAAAAGATAAAAAAAATGATCACAAGAAATGGTTAGTGGCAATAAACTCAAATAGATAAATAGGATACTGTCATGTCTACACCACCATAATTGACGACTTTTTAAACTTAAAGATAAGATGGAACCTCTGATCTAATGAAGAGAATCTCTTTTATTTTAACTCACCAATGTTCCTAACTTGAGTTAACTACTATGCCCTAAATATATGAAGATTAACCCTCTTGATTTTAAATCTCGCACATTCTAAGACCTAATGCACTAATTATGATCCCAAATAAAGTCAAGGGCACTTTCGATTTCTCTTAGACAACTACGCAATTTACGACTCTTTCAATTTCCCTTAGACTATGATATTTGTGCACATGAATAACCTAGAGCATTTCTAATGTAGGATAATGAACATGCATGATTCATCCTCTCGGTTAGCACATTAAACACATAAGAAATCATAACATCTAGAAAAGCATTAATAATGACATAAATACTATCAAATTTATTCATATGATGATAACACTAGATATCATCCAAAGTAGGTGTTTTAATAGACACAATCCCTAGAAAGACAACTTCATAAAAGGAGAGATACAAACAAAGATTTGTTCAGATAACATCATAAAGAATGGAATACAAGCAAATATAGCTGGCGTTGCAAGTCTCTTCCAATTTCACGTGCAACTCTGGCGATGTTCCACTCTTTCTCCATAGAAAAATTCGACCAAAAACCTCGTGGTACCTTTTTTAAGGAACCCTCTACTGTATATATATCTCTTGGACTTGAGTCGCTAGGGATTGGAGATCGCACGTGAGAGGTCTAGGACGACGGCTAGTTGAACGCCCCATAAATATGCACTCACACCCATGAATCATCATCATGCCGGAGATGTCAGTTTAACACCCGTAAAATTATCTCTCGATGTATAAAATCCTTCTCTCTTGGCCATGAGAATTCCCATCACACCCGTGAGTCTATGCAATGGTGTAATTCAAGCCTTCTATAGCGCCCATGAGATGTATCTTCAAGCCCATGATGATGCTCGGTGTGTTCATAGGGCTTTCTATAGATCCCATGAAGTCTCGCGGTCATGAAGTCTATACTCGCTTTTCAACATCTTGTAGTAGCCGTTAAACATCCTTTCACGGTCGTGAGATGGTTGAGGTGTTGAATTGTGCCAAAATTGTCATCTATTCCCCCTGAAAATATGAAAAATAGAATTTCAATAAATCATTGACTATTTATGCAATTTTAATATAAAATAAATGTAAAACAATCATGAAATGCGAGAAATGATATGGTAAATGACATGCATGACACTTTTTGCATGCATTAGTGTTGCTGCTACAACTAAGAATTGCAGGAAGATAAAAAGTATACTGAACACATATTGTATTCTAACATATCAATAGGTCAATCTAATGAAATCAAAGATATATCTACCACCGAACTAAATATCAGAAGGAAAGCTATAATAAAAAATATATTGGGAATCAACTTGGGACACTTCCCTTTTTAGTACTTGACACACTAATATCATATAGGTATATTCCGATGACCAAACAACAAGTTTAGGTGGTGAAGGCCATTGCCCACATATCAGGATGGAAGCTCAAAAACCTAAATATGGCAGGTAAGACTGCTATGATTAAATCAGTTCTATATTAACTTCCAAATTACTCTTTTTGAGCTCCATACATTTCAGGTAGAATCTTGGAAGATATCTAGGAGTTTCTTGTGGTCTTAAGAATGAAGGTAGAATTGGAATACATCTCCTAAGTTGGGATGTTGTTCAATTGCCCAAAAGTTGTGGTGGCCCATCCAGAACACTAGGTTGATCAAGACGACATTGTTAGCAAAACAAGTGCTTAGAATGTTAAATAATGAAGATACCCCTTGGATCAAATTAGTGACAAATAAATACAACATGCTCCACCCATGGAAGCTGTTAATTCTTGATAAAAACAATACTTGGTCTTGGCATATGATACATAATGCTCAATTGGCCTTCAAGCATGGAACATAAAGGTATATTGGTAGTGGGCTCATTACCAATGTGTTAAGTGATCCATGGGTTTTCTGCACTCCCTTCCAATTTATGCCTACCTATTTAAATGTTGATACTTCTCCATCATTCCAGGAAATGTTGACAGTTTCTGCCCAAAAATATTTGGCCAACTTGTTCTAACTAAGCAGGGTCCTAGTTATTAGATTCTAATCTTCCTCTAAGTTACTCCATTTTGTTGTGGAGTACTTAGTGTTGAGAGTTTGATAAAGAATTCCAATTCTCATAGAATTCTTGAAATCTTAAATTTTTCAGATTCACTTTCATGATCACTATGGATCTTGCATATTTTCATATTCAGTTCAATCTGAATTCTATTTGCAGGACTAATAAGTATATCAAGTTTTTAACTAGACTATGCATGTCTTTATAGTTCAAGTGTTCTAGTTTCCTATGTCATGTTTTAGATTCGTCATGCATATTATTTAGGCATTTGTGATTAGGCAAATCATCAAACCAGAAACATATTCATATTTTTATGCCTAAATCCCAAATTAAAAATTTTTTCAGTGTTATCACAGATTAAGTATTTGTTTTGTTCAAATCTGATAGTATAGTCTTTGACACATAGTTGGCTGATATTTAATAAGTTATGTTTTAAAATCTCTATCATCCTTACATCTATTATAACTATATTACTGATTTTTCAGGATTACCTTTACCAAGGGTGTTTCCTTGGTTATTATCCTCAACAACCCCTTTTCCACTAGTGTTCTTGTTCTGCTCAAGATGTTTTCTTCATTCCCACTTATGTGTCTTGAGCAGTCAATGTCAAGGTATCATCTTGTTGATTTCTGTTGATAACCTGCAAGAACAACACAAAACTTTGTCTTTGATAACCAAGTTGCTTTGGGTCCAGAGGAGTTAGTACTAAGAGTTCCTTTAGGAACCCAGATTTGTCTAACATTTGAGAATATGTGTCTCCTAGATTTATAGTTAAAACTATAGTGTCCTAATTTGTTACAATAATAGCATGTAACATTCCTAGCATACATTTCCCTATAGTTTTGATGAGCATAGGATTCTTTGTTTTCCATAACCTATGCATTTCTAAAGGTGTGCAAATATTTTGTTTTGGTAGGATTGATGCTTGCACTAACATGAGTGATATAGGAGTAAGAATGTACATATCCATTTTTGATACTATGCATGCGAGCAGATTTAGTTTTTCTTTTATACATGAAGGCATAATTCTTTTGCTTAGGTTTAATTTCAACATTCCTATGTTTAACATATTCATTTCTTTTGAAAGACAACTCAATATCCTTATGAACAGGTTCAGAATTTTTAGCAGTTTTATCCTCATTCAAACATGTAGAAGTGCTAGGAGAATTTGTATCGAAACAATGTGAGGCCTTTATGAAATTTGTTGTTTGAGATACATTACCACTAGAGGAGTCGAAACCTAATCCTTTCTTATGCAAAGGATTTTTATGTTGAGATAGCATCACATCTAACATTTTTCCACCGTAAGAAAAGGTTTCAAAACTATTCTTAATGTTAGTATGTTCTAATTTCAGAGAATTTATAGTTTCAACATATTTCTCTAGGTTATACTATTGTTTGGGCATTCAGATCAGAAATTTGTTTTTCAAAATTATAGTTGTCGTCCTTTAACTGCTTGTTTTCTTGAACAAGATTATCATTTTTCCTTTTCAGGATAGAGTATTTTCTTATCATGATGTTGAATTCTTTATGCATGTCTAACATGATATCTTCTTCACATTCATCATTATCGCTATTACTATCTTTTGAGTGGGAAAAAATAGATACCTCATCATCTGCCATAAGGCATAGTAGTGCTTCTTCTTCCTTTTCTAAAACTTTCTCTTCAGTCTCATTGTTCTCACTGCTCGAGTCATCCCAAGTGACCTTGAGTGCCTTCTTCTTCTTATAATTTGCAAAGCATTTCTCCTTTCCCTTCTTGTTCAAGGTTGGGCATTCACATTTAAAGTGTCCAGGCTTATTACACTCATAGCACTTGCTCTTTGACTTGTCGGCTGGCCCCCTATTCTTTGAGAAGTTCTTCTTCTTGGACAGTCTCATAAACTTGCTAAGTCTCTTAGCATATAAGGCCAGCTTTTCCTCATCAAAGTCTACATCACTGTCCTCCGATTCTTCATACTCATCTTCACTTTCAATCTTCTTAGACTTCAGAGCTAAGACCTTCTTCCTTGTACTTGCCTCTTCTCTCTCTTCCTCAAGTGACATCTCATAGGTCAAGAGAGATCCTATGAGATCATCGAAGTCGAGCTTATTCAGATCTTGTTGTCCCTCAACCACGGTC
>LTAE01001401.1:4007-33071 GCA_001647135.1 Pontederia paniculata | reverse complement strand
TCTTCGGCTAAGTCTCCTCATTGGACGTCCACTTCTCCTTGGCCCGCCCGTTCTCCATCTGTTGTACTGTTGGTGTAGAAACATCGGTCGCCCACTACTCTTCATCGGGCGACCTTCCTCGTACATCCTTGTCTTCGGTCGTCCTCTCAATATCATTGGTCGACCGCTCAGTATTTAGCTTTACTTCTTTACTCTTTCCTCTTCACATCGGTCGAGCACTTCTCAACCTTTGGACGACCACTGCACACATAGGATTTTTCTGTTATGTCTTGTATGTGCATAGGTCGTCCGTTCATCAACTTCGATCGACCTATCATTCCCTGAACATAAAAATCCTATCTTTCAAAACACAATCCAACAAGCTTATCAGTCCAAACTAAGTTCCCTCACAAATTTTTTATCACCAAAACAATCTCGGGATCCTAGATTCAACAGGTGTGAGTTTGGGGCGTTATAGTTAAGGATGAAAGCAAAAAAAAAAGAATGCAATCAAAATAAGTATTATTTTTTGTGAAGAGTGATACTAAGTTTCAAAGTGAAATGAGGAAGGAAGAAATAAAGTGATCACATGTGATTGAATGTCTATATGCTTATGAGACGTCTTACTTATATGATAATATTTTACCGATATCATATTTTTATTTTACCCAATTGAACCTTATACAATGTGAATTAGCTCACAAAAGATTAAAGTCTCATTTGCTAGATCATGACAATATATGGTGGTATGAAAGATGTTTATGATAACATAAGTGATCACAAATGATTGTGATTAGATCTAATTATCTAATTGAATAAATAGATTTGTAATAGAATTTGATTTTTTTATTCAAACTTTAGTTATTATATTGGATAATGTGACTTTAGTTTTTATTGTTAATTAAGACTTTCCACAATACAAAATTTATAATTTGTCCTTATATGTATATTTTGTTTACCATAAAAAAATAAGTATCAGGTTAGCATGAAACATAAACATCAATAACATCTTCAAGTGTCATCTAGACATGTGTTTAGATCATGATTTTGAAGGTGTTACATTAACTGTTAAATTTGTGTCATCTAGACATGTGATAATTCACGCGATTAAGTTAAATTTGTGATTTTGAGTCTGTTTTAAGTGATCTTTCGACGGCTTTGATCCCAACTTGAACCTGATCTTCTCTCAAATAAAGTTTATCAAGCCAAGGACTCTTCTAAACTATAAATAACCCTCAAAACCTCTATTGGGGGATGTTCTTCAAGCCTATAAGTACCTATACGTAGATGAGAAGACGAAGTGTTGTAGCAATCATTCTGAAGTGTGATAACCCACGTGTTTTATTTTAAATCTTTTGTGTATCTTCCCTATTTTATTTTTCGAAGGATGAACTCTCATGTCTGTTGTTAGGTTTATATTTTGGAGAATTTATATTGTAAAGGAAAACTGGACAACCCTAGCTTTTCATATTAATTTCAATTTATTCAATCTTTTATGTGTATGCATGTGATTCTTCATGTCTTTCATAAATTCTTTGATGTCATGATCTCTTAGCATCCTGCATAGGAATAATCTAATCGTGATTTTCTCTGGAATTTATAAATTGATCTTCCAATTTTATTCATGACATGTCATACCACACATAGATAGCATCCTGGAGAGGAATATGATAGTGTGAGGTCTGTGAGATTAGCATATTGAAGAGGAATAGTCTAAGGCATCCATTTTTATGCATCTCAATTTACCTATACATGTCATACCACACATAGATAGCATCCTGGAGAGGAATATGATAGTGTGAGGTCTGTGAGATTAGCATATTGAAGAGGAATAGTCTAAGGCATCCATTTTTATGCATCTCAATTTACCTACTAGGTTAGATTGTCATCCTAGAGAGAAGCAGATGATCATTTAGGCTTGGGATAGTTGGCTTACCCTAGAGAGGAAGTCATATATATAGGAAATCCTAATCCTCTTAAAAGTTGACAAAAATTGAATTTGATTTAATAAAACCTGATTTTCCATAATTATTCATCTTGGACCAGTGCTTCTTGACATCAAACGTTTTTTAATTTTATTTTTCATCCAGTCTTTTATCATTTTTTACCAAAAATCATGTTATCTCCTAATAGTTGGTGGAATTAGATTGATAATAATAGCAATCCTCGTGAAAATGATACTCTACTCACTTTCTCTATTACTTGATATGACTAGTGCCTTTGTTAGAGATTTTATCTGCATAATTAGCACGCCTCAAGTTTTTGGCGTCATTGCTAGGGATTATTTTATTCATTATCTAATCTGATTTCATTAGCTACTTCATTATTTCCTTTATTTTTTGTTATTTTCACTTTTCTTTCAGTCTTGTGTAAGCTTTTTAGGAAATATTTTTCGTACATAAGTTGATCATCACGCTCACATCATTAAATCCTCAATGGCGAAGAAGAAAACAAACATTAATTAATAAATTGAGGAGAATCAAGAAATTGTCAAGCAAGATGGAACACAGACAGAGGCAACATCTATTCAAAGCATCATGTGGAAGCCTCAATGATTTCAAACAAATAATCTACCAGAGAATCCCCTTGCATGAGCTCCCTATTGAAAAATATCTCTATACAACAAGATCAAATATCAAATCTAGAGAGACAACTTTCAAATTTATGGAAATAGAACAATAATATAGAGGGCGCCATCACACCATCTTGCAATTCAAAGATGGATCTTGAAAAAATGTTGGTCAATTCATCACAACAATTGAAAATCGGCTCATGATCCCAGACCAGCTCATCCAGAACCTAGAGTCACAACTGTCACAATGCAAGAACAAAATAGAAAATAATTTTGTCATTCAAGAACTAGAGAGTCAACTCAATTTCAATGACGTAGAGCAAAAGCACATGCATTAGAGAATCAAGTTGTGCAATTGATTTCTCAAAATGCTAATTCTGAGAAGAACATCATGGAGGACTTCACAGTCATCATATATCCATGCCACTATGCATATAAACAAAGAAAGCAACCTGAAAGAAATTTTTCAAAGAGGACATGGATCACTCAATGGCGTGCCAAAGAGACAAGTGCATACCTCATTGAAGATGGACAAGTCCGAAGGAGGAGCTCACATTTGAAAGTTCCAATCACTCGTACAATATCGTCTCTAGCTCACCCACCTCGGGAGAGCAGCATGCCATCAACAACAAAGACATCATCTATCCTAATACAATGGCGCTGCAGAAGGTCAACTTTGGAGGCATCATCTCCTTCATGTATACCATCAAGATATGAGGGATACACAATCAACCTTAAAGATTGTAGTGATGTAATGGAGACCAAAAAGTTCAACTCAACTTCAGGGACACTTAAGACTTTCATATGCAATTGAAAAATATCATGCATCTCCTATATCACCAAAATTGCAAGTGAAGCCTCCAGATGGATAGTGTCAAGCAATCTAAGAATAATGGATCCTGACTTTGGAAGAATAATGGATCCTGACTTTGGTGAGTTTGTTCCTTTTATTTGCTTTATCTATTTGCATATGGATAATGTCAACCTTCCATGAATCTGAGCGTAATTGGAGATCAAGTCAAGCTAATGACTATAACTTAGCTTCATAAACCTTCTCTTAAATAGTTTCTGTGTCTTATAGTCTTAGTTTCTAGAGTCTTTGTGTTTTAGAATCTTAGTCTTGAAGTTTTGAGTCTTATTTAGTGAGTTTCTGAATTGAGGAGTCATCCCATCGAGAATTCCTTAAAAAATATTTCTGAAAAAAGTTTTTTCACCTTGGAAGGTTATGGTATAGTGACTACATGCCCGTTAGTCCTCCTACTCTACATACTATGATTTTTCAGACATTCAGGCCACCTTGAAGGCATATGCGTAAGTATCACCAAGCCGGGGGCTATTATGGATTGTTCTTCACCTCGCTGCCATTGTCGATGGATTAGTCAGGTTGTATTTTTCTTTTTCATGCATATTTTAAGTCATCTCCCTTGGCCGAGGCTTAAACACTTAAGGTTAGTGTTCGACTTAAATTTGGTGGAGTTTGCATTTTATGCATTTTGTTCACATCTCGTGTTGTCTTGCATTTAGTTGCATTTTGCCATCATTTGTATGCATTGTGTTTAGTGTTTAGTCAAAAAAGTTTTAGAAAAAAGAAATCTAAAAATATCATTTCCATCTTACTAACCCTTGCTTAACTTAACTTTACTTAAGTATATATTCTAGAGCTATCTAGTATGATCTATAAAATTAGAGTGTCATTCTTTAAAATGCAACTCACCAAGTATGTCTTGAATTCCTAAATTTTGTTGATAAGGATTATGATTCCAGACTATAATTTTTTTCAGCTTTATTGTACTTAAGCTAGATTATTAGAGCTTTTTATTTAATGTTTAAGTATCTTTTGAGCTTTTTGAAAAAATGCAAAAATAAAAAAAAATGAAAAATATGTTGTTGAAAAAAAAAGAAAACAATATGTGAAAATTTTTGAATTTGGGAAAAAATATAAGTGCTAAAATAGGGGTTGAAATAGTACCAAGTGTTATCTAGAACTTATGTGAGTCTTGGCATGTAAGCTCGAGGGGTGCCTTAACACCTGTTGTCCTAAGACCATCTGGTCTTGGAGACATCAGTCGGAAGCCCGCTACATGGACGATCTTGTGCAAATTGGAGAAGCGTCTAAGTGCTAGTTCAACTGCCTAGTTCGACCTTTCATTCAGAACTAAGGAATGTTCGAGCAAGTACACTCGTAGGGGGCTCTTAAATTCTAGTGGCATAACACCGTCTGGTTTGAGATCTATCGGTCGAAAGCCCGTTACGTGATCTTCCTTGTGCAATCCTGATTGGAAGTGAGAATGTGAAAAAATGCAAATTATTTTTATTGATTAAAAGTATAAATTTAATTGATGTGTTTGCCTTCAACATTAATGTTATAGTTTGATAGACTTTGTTTGTTAGCTGTGATAGAATTGTTTAAATTGTTTATGGGTCAGAAGCTCTTTGAAGCAGAAGGATTGATGAAAGTGCATTCCTAGTGAGGAGCAGGAGAGAGGCGGTGCAAGAAAAGTGTTGTTCCTTCTAGAAATATATTATGATGGAAGAGTCTTGAGTATTGCTCTGAATTTTGCTTGGGGACAAATATGACTTTAAGTTTGGGGAAGTTTGATGCATGCTAAATTAGTCATATTTTTTATATATTTTGTTCAATTTTCATTCATCTGTACATCGCATGCATCATTTTATGCACTTCTTTGAATTTATTTATTTTAAAATAGAAAATTAATAATTGAATTTTATTGTCTAGTAGGCAAGAGGATGAAGAGACGAAGATACTGAAAAAAACGACACTCAAATCTGAGTTAAAACGAGACCGAAATCACAATTTAAAGTTGGACATATATTCAAGGTTGTCAGTCATGCCCGTGACAGAAAAGTCACGGCCCATGATAAACAAAGAAAATGGGCATGTGCCCCAGATTGAATGTCATAGCCGTGACAATGAAAAAATTAATGTTCGCCCTATTTTCACGCCCATAACTCCACTGTCACGGTCATGAAAAGTACCTAGTTGAATGTCACGGTCGTGACACTGAAAGTCACAGGCGTGACAATACTAGAAGTTATTTTTAGTCTCGGGCACGGGCCGTGAGAATCTCCAGACCAGTTTTTACCTTCGGTCATGACCATGACAAGTCTATCACGAGCCGTGACAATTCACGGGATTAGATTAAATTTGTGATTTTGAATATGTTTTAAGTGATTTTTTGACGTTTCTAATCCCAACTTGAACATGATCTTCTCCCAAACAAGGTGTATCAAGCCAATGACTCTTCTGACCTATAAATAACCCTCAAAACCTCTACTGAGTGATGTTCTTGAAGCCCGGAAGTGCCTACACGCAGAGGAGAAGACGAAGTGTTGCGGCAATCTTTCTGAAGGGTGATCACCGAGATGTTTTGATTTTGAATCTTTTGTGTATCTTTCCTCTTTTACTTTTTGAAGGATGAAGTCTCATGTCTGTTGTTAGGTTTATATCTTGAAGAATTTTTATTGTAAAGGGAAAACTGGATAAACCTAACTTTTCATATTATTTTCAATTTATTCAATATTTTATGCATTTGCATGTGATTCTTCATGTCTTTCATAAATTCTTTGATGTCATGATCTGTTAGCATCCTGGATAGGAATAACATGTTCATGATTTTCTTTGGATTTTATGAATTTATCTTTCAATTTTATTCATGACATGTCATACCACACATAGATAGCATCCTAAAGAGGAATATCATAATGTATGGACTGTGAGATTAGCATCATGGAGAGGAATACTTCATAGCGTAGAGCATTCATCTTTATGCATCTCAATTTACCTAATAGGTTAGATTGTCATCCTAGAGAGAAGCAATTGATCCTTTAGGCTTGGGATAGTTGGCTCATCCTGGAGAGAAAATCATATATATATAAATCCTAATCCTCTTTAAAGTTGACAAAACTAAAGTTGATTTAATAAATTTTGATTTTTCCTTAATTATTCATCCTAGACCAGTGTTTGTTGACATCAAACTTTTTTTAATCTTATTTTTAATCCGATCTTTTATCTATTACATAAAAAATTATGTTTTCTCATAGTAGTTGATGGAATTAGATAGATAATAATACCAATCCTCGTGGGAACGATACTCTATTCACTTTCTCTATTACTTGATACGACTAGTGCACTTGCTAACGATTTTATCTGCATAATTAGCACACATCATCCCTAATCCCTCCTCATGTGCTCCATCTTCTTCCATCCCTCCCCCAAATCTTTCTCAGAGACCACCCCATGAAATCGCACGCTCTACTCCTCTCCTCAACGTTGCAAACCTCATGGCTAACCCTACTTGGGCAGTGCGGGGACGCAAACCAACAACTATCTCTAGCCAAAAAATCTCGTAGGAGCAACTCAAACAAATGCAAGCAACAACCACTAAGGAGATTGTGAAACCACAACATTAGATAGATTCATGCTCAGCAAAGTTGTAGAGCAGCATAACGGGTTATGGGGATGTAGTGGCTATTGAACAGCTCTACAAGGAGCTGCCCACCCTATGGGGTCTCAAACATCCTTTGAAGGTCATCGAGTTGGGTAACTTTTACCTCCTCTTCAAATTTGTAGAAATGGAAGAACGACTCCATGTATTGGCGAATGGTCCCTGGTTCAGTGAATGGAAATTTTCTTAATGTATCACAAACAAGATCTTCCTTTAGGCCCACCGATGGCGATCTCACCTCGACCTCGATGTGGATTCAACTACCCGATCTCTCCTACGAGTTATGCAACACCGACTCCATTTTGAGAGTAGCTTCATGTTTCGTCACACCTCTAAAGGTGGACAATCATAGAATACAGGGAGACAAATGCATGTACTAGGGTGTTGTTGGGTAACTTTTACCTCCTCTTCAAATTTGTAGAAATGGAAGAACGACTCCATGTATTGGCGAATGGTCCCTGGTTCAGTGAATGGAAATTTTCTTAATGTATCACAAACAAGATCTTCCTTTAGGCCCACCGATGGCGATCTCACCTCGACCTCGATGTGGATTCAACTACCCGATCTCTCCTACGAGTTATGCAACACCGACTCCATTTTGAGAGTAGCTTCATGTTTCGTCACACCTCTAAAGGTGGACAATCATAGAATACAGGGAGACAAATGCATGTACTAGGGTGTGTATTGAAATGGACTTAGTGAAAGCTATCAAACCCAGAGTCTAGGTGTGACTGCCGGATGGATCGAGATATTTCCAAAGAATCACCTACGACAATCTACCTACATTTTTCTTCGGATGTGGTAGTGTAGGTCATTTGATCAGTTCATGTACCCATACTTCTCGGGAAATGCATGAGGATGGGCAAAGCTCGGTGAACAAGCCCACGTACGGCATGTGGATGTGGTCGTTTCCCCCTCACTGTCGGCACATAGATCTGGATGTCGGAAGGAAAGGTGACAACCAACTGGTTCGCCGGAAGCAGCAGGTGGCAGTTCAGCCTTCGGTTCAATCCGTTGAACCGGCCTGGGTAACTAACGCCTTTGAAGCCCTAATTCCCGAAGGTGGTTCCAAAGGAGAATCATCTTATCGATATCCTAAGGCAGAGTGTGGGATGTGGTCTCGGACCTTGTGATACTTCACGCGGCTCTCCAATGTCTCCCAAGAGCATCTTTGAATCACATGAGAGGCTCCACACACGAGGCTCTCCCTTATGTGAACCTCCACACTTCAGCAATCCGCCAAAGGCTTTTCTTTATACCATAGCTCCCCCGTACAAACATTTCATCAACAAGCAACCATCTCCCCCTCTTCTCAAGTGCAGGAGCTTTCACCAAGAAGCATACACCAAGAGATAGTAGTGAGGGCCCACCAAGTTCTTGGAGAGGCTTCTCAAGCGATTGAAGACTTGCACACTAATGAGTTGATGGAAGAGGAGATCGACGCAGACATCCTACCTCCACCTCAACATGAGTCGCATTGTAACAGAAGGGCAATGAAACGCTTCTCCCCCACCCCACTGGTAGTCTATTCTAAAAAGAAAACTGGGAAGTACAAAATAGGTAAAGCCACTAAACTTACTCTCTTTTAGTTTATTGCTGACAATGTTGGTGCTTAGTTGGCCTCAGCTAGTGAGGAATCAGATCATCAGAATAGCCGGGAAGGCTACCAACACTAGCAAACTCCCTCACATTGATGTGCATTCTTACATGGAACTATCGAGGAGCTTATAGAAGTAAAGCGAGGAATCGACTGTCAGACCTCGTTAAAGGTCATCATCCAGACATCCTAATATTAGTAGAAACACATGCAGTAAAGGAAAAGACTTCAAAGGTAATTAAAAGGCTGGGCAGCCATTGGAAATGTATCATTTAGGTAGGTTCAGGTGCATCATGAGGTATTCTCTTAGCTTGGCACTCAAATGAATTCAGGTATTGACAATTAATACGTCTGGCCAAGCTATACATGTGGTTATAACTGATGGAACTTTTACTTATGTCCTCTCTTGTATTTTACGCTAGTGTAAACCTTTTATACAAATCTTTGGAGGGAACTCTCTACTTATAGAATGGATGACATACCTTGGGTCATCCTAGGTGATTTGAGTTCCATATTATCTCTTGAAGATAAAAGAGGGGGTAAACTTTTTGTTATGACGAAATCCAACCGTATTCTTAAGGACTTGATTCTCATACGTGGGCTCATAGACATACAACTCCTTGGTCCACAATATAGTTGGTGTAACAACAAGAGAGAGCTAGCTAGAATATTGTGCAGACTAGATCACATGTTAGTGAATAATCACTAGCTAATCAAATTCCCCAATCTGACGCTTAAAACCTTGGAGAGATGTGCATCTGACCATTCACCTCTTCTTTTTTACTCTAACCATGAAAAATCATGATGGCATAGGTCGTTCAGGTATGAACATTTTTTGTTTGAATATCAAGAACCTAGGAGCATTCTTCAAAAGAGTGGGGTAAACCTGGAGACTGACTCTAAATCTATGTGCAACACTTTAGATTCAATCAGAAACAAAACATTAGAATGGAACAAAAATGACTTAGGAAAACTAGAGAATAGGGTCGCACAAGTCAAGCAAAACATTTAGCTACTAGAATCAAGAGACTCAATCCACGGTCTCTCTAAACAAGAACTAGATAAACTCAGGGCACTTTATAATTTGCATGCAACTCTCCTAACGCAAATTAGTATTAAATGTTTGAGTAAATCTAAAACCCAATGACTGAAAGATTGGGACAAGAATACAAAATCCTTTCATCTTAGATCTTTTATCAGAGAAAGGAAAAACATATAACCTTTATTAGGGATGCACAAGGAAACTACCTAAATTATGACACACAAATCAGGGGTCTTTTTGTGGACCATTAAATGAAATTTGTGGGCACCTGACACGCACACTTCATGTGATCCAAGTAACTGGCCCACCCTCCCCACGCTTCTTTCCTCTTGCCATATGCTGATGACAGCTCCTTTAACCCCTAATGAAATACAGTCTTGTTTGTGGAACATGTCTCCATGAAAGGCACCTGACCCTAATGGTTTCACTTTAGAATTTTACAAACATTATTAAGGTATTGTAGGACAACAAACCATTCAGGCTATTCAGTCCTTTATCCAAACTAACACCATGATGCATGAATTTTACAACATATTTTAGGACCTGCATTAGGCATAATTTTGAGTCATTTTCACATTGCATGCATCTATTTTTTATTCTATTCTTTCAAGTCTGAGATATACTCTTGTTTGGTGTATTTTGTAGGAAATCACATGGAAAGGTGGAAGAGGATAAAAATCAACTGAATATTACAAATGGACGTGCTCGGGAGGAAGAAATCAATACTCTGCAGCCATCACTGGTCATGACCATAGGTTACAGGCCGTGATGCATCAGTATTAGCACCAGCAGTTTAGCAGGCCAGATTCATTACGGGCCATAATGATTCATTACGGGTCGTGATGAAGGTATAAAAGCAGCAGATCAGCCGTCACGAGCCATTACACGCCATCACGATCTATCCAGAGTCCATTGAAAGTTCTAACTCAAATGTTACGGGTCGTGATATAACGTCATGGGCCGTAACTCAGAAGGTGACGACCGCAACACCCATGTTACGAGCCTTACCAAAGCTCCCAACTCAAATTCCCAAGACGTTACGGGTCGTGATATATTTAACGGGTCGTTACATACTAAGTCACGAGGAGTTAGGAGGTATCACGATGTTTGCCGAAGCGATGCGAAGCTACAACGAACTCGTTACAGACCGTGATGATTTATCACGGGCCGTAAGTATGGAGAATCACCTCGGTAGATATCAGCTTGTGCCTGATTTACGGGCCGTTAAATGCCATCACGAGCCATGACGACACAAGGAAATATGAAGTTACATTTATTTACGAGCCGTGACATTCTTTCATGGGTCGTTATGAAGTTGCGCAGTTTGATATTTTCGCAATTCCGAGATTATTCGACGGCCATGAAGTTTGGGATTTGATTGGAGACTTTAAAGATTGGATTCTATCTTATTTCTGAGGAGTTGTACTCTCATCATCACCGTTGATGGAGGAGCAGATTTGATCCAAGGGTTCATATGTAATGCTTATCTAACTCTAAGAAATCCTAGGTATAAAAGAATTTCGTTAGCAACCAGGGAGATCTATCTTTTGGAGGTTTGGAATCTTGGAGGCTGAGAATTCAGATCATATTTCCATATTCTATCCAGAGATCTAGAGGAGGACGAAGGCTGGAAATTGATTCAACACTTGGAGAAGAGAAAACGAAGGCTAGAGGCTGCTGGATTGAAGGAAAGAACGGTGCATTCGCTGGAAGGTTGTTCGACTTCGTCCTTCGTAGTTTCTTATAATTCTTATTTTTTTGAACTTCTTATTTTGTTTAGTTATGAACGATTTTATTAGTGAATAATTCATTTTAGAGAGTTTGTGAACCCTAATATTGATTGGATGATTAAGATAGGTGATTGCACCTGTTGAGGGGATCACACCTTTAGCATACCTAGTCCATCATTAGGAACAAACTGTGCTTACCTGAATCCAATCAACTTAGTGGTGAACATAATCCCTGCCTTCTCCAGAACTTGAATTCCTCTATTTACTTATCACATCTATATTTCTCCTTATAATTACTTAGTTTCTGTTCTTAACATTTAAATAAACATTCAGTAAATTATTTCTCTCGAATCACCTTAGAATTGATTAAGATAAAACATGGGTTCGACATCCTTCTCATCTTCTATATTACTTGTGCGCGATCAGTATACTTGCTAGCTTTCTTTTGCACTGCTGGATTTTACGCATCACACCTATCATGATAACTGGTTATTCTGTCTTTGTGGAATGACACTTTACTTATATTCATTCCTAAAAAGTCTAACTCTGTCATGATAACTAGCTATAGACCAATTGCCATATGCAATGTACTTTATAGGTAGTAGCCAAGCTCTTAGCAAATCAAGCTAAGAATATTAAAGGACATTATTGATACTGCCCAATTAGCATATGTAGAAAATAGATCAATTCAGGGCAACATCTTAATTGCCAAAGAATTAGCACAATTTAGGAGATCCACTTTTCCCTTACCTATTCATTATAGTCTCTCAAGTATTCTCTACACTAATGAAATAGTCTGAACAAAACTACTCCTTGAAACCCTTCACTCTAAATCAATTCATAATTAGTCATATGCTCTTTGCTAATGACATATTAGTATGTCTTGCTGCAACAGTCTCTAATTGTAGAAGACTCAAGAAAATCTTCAAGATATATGCCTTTCTCAAAAATCAGAGAATATAGTAAGTTTGAGGTCTACTTTCCCCCCAAGTTAAATGCCAATAGGAGGACAAAGATCAAGAATTTATTAGGTATGTGAGGGTTCCTACCCTTTCAATTATTTAGGAGCACCCATATCTCATAAACTTCTAACCAAAAAGCAATAGGTACCCCTACCAGGTAAGATAACCAATAGGATCTCTGGCTGGAAGCAGAAAACTCTCACACAAGTAGGAAGAACCACCCCTGATAAAATTTGTCCTAAACACCATACCAATTTATTCCATGAGTTCTATATACTTGTTTCAGGGGCTTATAGAGTCAATTGAAAGGAAAGCTAGATCATTCTTATGGTCAGCCGATGGTAGAAAGAGAGGCATATTATCAACTAGAAGATTGTAAAACTCCCTAAGCACTCAGGAGGTTTAGGAATTAGAAATCTTCATCACATCAGCACCTCTCTGTTGTCAAAAGAATCCTTGCTGTCTTGAATGGAAACCAAGACCATTGGATCAAGTTGGTTTCAAACAAATATGGGCCCAGACACCCATGGTCCACCTCCAATGCATATGAAAGTAATGCCTAGTCTTGGAAGGGTTGTATGAATACCTGGAATTAAGACTGGTATCGAAAAATTGATTGGTAATGAAGACAATACAAATGTCATGCTTGATCCATGGATATTATGCACACCTCTTTCAATGATGCCCGCCCACTTTTGTAAATGTTAATGCTCAATTGTTTACTTCAAAAGTTAGTGATTTACATTGTAATGGTGAGTGGAACTTATCCTTATTACAAGCTTATTTTGATATCAATCTATTTATCCATATCACTGCAATTCATATTCCTGCATGTCCAGATGATGAAAAGTGGATATGGGAGCCTCACCCACATGGAATAGCCCATACAAAACCAGTCTATAAGTTCATTAAGGAGCCGGCCCTTTACCACAACATAGTTCTTTGGCCTGGATGGAATAAACTGTGGAAAATTAACCTACCCCCAAAGATCCACATCTTCTTATGGAGACTCTTGCATGAAAAACTTCCCACAAAGGCTATGTTGTCCTGCTTAAAATCTTCAATCAGTGTCTTTTGCACTTTATGCAGCTTGTATATGGAATCATGTAAGCATATGTTTTTTTAGTGTCAAACTAGTTAGGATTATGGTCTTTGTTCCAATAGAAAATCCATTATTCTTTTCAATACTTCCCTACTTGGTCTCGTGGTGATTAGATCTTTGAGGAAGAAGAACTACAACCCACCTCTAAAGCTCAGATTCAAAGACTCATTGCCTTTTGCCTCTAGGACCCTTTGGACATTGAGGAACAACATCCACTTTAGATTCGAAAGGTTACCTATCTATGTTGTATGGCAAAGAGCCCTTGTAAGCCTTAATAAACATAATGAGATCCAAAGTCTTGACAGATGGAGGATGACCCAACTAGGATCACTGGGGAGCCCCAAATATCCATTAAATTCTGTTTGAGCTCAGATGGCTCTTTCACAGGAGTCCTAGAAGCATAGGCATGGCACTAAGGGTTGGAATCATGAAATGTAGGAGTTGGGAATTAGAAGCATAACTACTCACTCAGACTCGTTGCTGCTAATTCGTATTCTACGGAAAGAAACCCAATGTCAATGACATATTAGAAATATCATGCTGAATGTTTGGCACTAAGCCAATGATTTTGTAACTTTTATTCCAAAACACATTTCTAAACTTCTAAATCAGGATGCAAAGCATTTAGCAAAATTAGGAAAAAAATTCTGATACTTATTCCTTTTGGCGAGGAGTTCCTCGAGCGGTACTCCAGTTTTTGTATTGAGATCTGCAAGGGTCTTCTTGTTAATAAATTTTCTTTTAAAAAAAATTATATACATGATATTTTTTTATAAGATAGAGTAATTTTATTTTTAGGTTGCTATACATAATCTGCGCTGTCGACTTTTTATACACACTATATTTTTAAAAAATACTTTACTGTTAATAAGCCATGAAACAAAGTTAGCTGCAAGGTTCCTTGCTTGCAGCAAAAAGATGAAGCTGCTACAGTACAGCGGATCAAGCCACAAAGTTGCATCCCTTAAATAATCTTGGAACTTATTCATATCTAGTAGCCTTTAATTGACTCACTACTTCCTCTTTTTTATTGTTGTCCGGTTCCTCTCGTCTACCTCTTTGTTTGTGTTAATTTGCGAAGGAGATTACAACTGTAAATTTTCCTGTCTAAATTTTCATAACCGGCCTTTAATGTGCACTGCCAAAAATAAAGGAACGTAAACCCTACAGAAAACTGGATGTGAAAGCAGCCTTCTCCGGAATTTTATAGCTATTCAATCTTGATTAACTCAGTTCAAAGATCAAGTAGTAGAAAGTAATTCTTTTAAGACGAACACCAACTAATTGTTGGTGAAAAAAAATACTCATAAGTTAAATTTCTGATCAGTGCAGCGAATGATAACAGAATAACAACTGCAACTAATGGCAACCTACAGCAATTGTTCTTCTTTTGTAGTGATGTTCTATTTTTTTCACAATTGGCTTGACAGGAGTTAAGAAATGGCTCAGATCTCAGTGCTTGGGCAATCTCTAAACGACAACCAGGTGAGGACACAAGCATGTGATGTACCCCTCAACTAATTTGACGTATCCAGAAAATTTTCACACAAAACAAAGTGAAATGCCTCGCAGCATATGAACTCCACCTAGTTTTGTGCAAGACAAGATGATGCATTGCCAGTGAAAGAAACAACCACTTGAAAAAAATAACTCAAAAGTTTTAGTGTGCAAATGTTATTTTGAAGCCAATTCTGCAAACACAGACGAACTTGGATATGTATATATTAGCAGCTCAGTTCATCTCCCAATCAACTGTTCAGAACAATGTCCAGATGCATTACTTGCCTCATGAACCATTTAGTTGATTTGCCAAGCTGACTCCATTTTGTGTGGGCATTGCAAAGAAGTGGGGGGTTTGCATTGACCCTCCCCCTGATGCCAGCTTGCGCTCTGTGGTTTCTAAGGGACCACATTGTTTTAGCTGCTTTAACTATGATTCTGATCTCAGTCCCTTCTGCCTGTCACATTTTTAATCTTGTGCAGTCAGAAAGATCACAGCAGACATGCAACTACAATTAATCCTCTCATCATAATTATCTGATCCCTCTTATACCCAAACAAAGAAGTTGGTAATCCACCCTCTGCAATTTCCAGCTTCACCTTTACTACTCCTAATCTTAACTTTTCCTCCATTTTAGTTGTCAAGTCCAAGAGTTTTAATAGATTTATTTTGCTTTTAGTAAATTCATAAAATTTATAGTCTAAATTAATTTGATTATAAAATAATTAATATGCATCAATAATATAAAATTATGCACCTATTTAAGATCCATAAAGATTAATATAACTATAAATACAAGTAATATTACAAAATACTATCAACTAACAATAATTGCAAATTATTAAGCAAGAAAATATAAAATATAAAAATGTTCAAAAATTAGCTGCAACGAAAATTTTATTCTTAAATATAAACATCTTGTTTATATACTTCATTTATTAATCATTAGTAAGCTAGTTAACGAAATTTTAATATTGATAAATTTATTTCTTATATAAATAGAAAAAACATACTTATTTGTATAGAATCTCAAACTCATATATAATCGTATAGATTCGTATAATCACTATAAGAATCTATATGATTTTACAAACAAAAATCAAATAAATCTATGAATAAAGTTAAGATTCTAACTCATATAAAATTTTATATTGAATTGGCTCATTTTTTCTATATAAAATCTTAAATTAATAAAAGAGTTTAAAGTGTTGAGTCTAGAGTTTAATGATATTATATTCAAAAATATAAAATTCGGAGTTTTGCTAAAGGAGAAAAAAATTATATTTATAATAATTGTAATGAGTTTGAGTCTGTCTAACATTGCCTTCTCTCTCTTCAAAAGGCTATAACTTTCTTTTGTGTTGTAAATCTATGTGAAAACAGTCCTCTGGTCTTGTCCAATTTCCATCCTTGGAGCCCTATCCAGGCCTTCTCATCAGAATCTATATTTGAGCTACTTATGTGAAAGTTGTCTGAATGTTTGGCTTTGCAGTTCAAAAGTTCATATATCTCCTAATATGTATGGTGAAGTCAAATCTGTTCTCTCTCTCTCTCTCTCTCTCTCTCTCTCTCTCTCTCTCTGATTTGTTTGTCTGACAGTGAGAGCAGTGCCTACTGTCTGCTTAGTCTTGCAGCTGCGATTCCCTCCTTTAACCACTGTTTCCACACTACAGTCCTGTTCCTGCTGGTACTTTTGGAAGGGGGTGGCATTTGTCCTGTTCCAATAGTTTCTGGTGTACCAAGGCACCTCTCTCCATCCCTCATCTCCCAACACAGAACCAGTTCCAATCTGTTCACCGCCTTCATTCCTTCCAATCAATTTTCTGCTGCCTTTGAATTCTAAACTCCTGCAGCCTTTTGCAGATGAATTCCTCTTTATAGATAGTCTTGTAGGTATCAGCTTGCAATGATCTCCCACTCATGATCATTCTGACCCGCCTCTTCTGCAGCCTGAAACCTGCCCAACATTGAACACTTAGATAAGCTCTGGAGCCGTCCCTGCTGCTAATTTGAAACCTTTTGATCCTTGGATGAGCACTTACAATTGACTGTTCATCTTGTGACGTCGAGAAAGATGAGAGATTTCCCATCTTGCTTCAGCGAGAACGGAGTCCAGGTCGCGGACTCGTCATCCGGCGGTGCCAGCGGCCGGAGCGCTCAGAACCTGGTGACATGCCTGTACCGCGCCAAGCTCGGCGGCCACTGCTGCCTGATCAGCACCACTTGGAGCAAGAGCCTCATGGGCGGCCAATGCCTCTGCATCGCCGTCGACGACGTCGACGGCCGGTGCCTCTGCAAGGCCGACGTAAAGCCATGGCTGTTCTCCAAGAGGAGGGGCTCCAAGAGCTTGGAGGTGTACAGGACAAAGGTCGACATCTTCTGGGACCTCTCCACCGCCAAGTTCGGATACGGGCCGGAGCCGCTAGAAGGCTTCTACGTCGCCCTACTGCATGACACCGAGATGGTCCTCCTGCTAGGTGACCTGATCAAGGAAGCGTACCGCAAGACCTGTGCGAATCCTTCGCCCTCGTGTGGCGGCGGGCCGACAGCCGCCTCGGCCCCGGCGGCCCTCATTGCAAAGAGGGAGCACCTGTACGGCAAGCGGGTCTACTGCACCCGGTCGCAGTTTTGCGACAACGGGCGCGTCCACGACATCTCCATTGAGTGCTGCGAGGCCGCAGCCACGGCCAGCGCCAGGGAGCCGTTCCTGGAGATACGCATCGACGACAAGCGCGTCATGCAGGTGAAGCACCTGGCGTGGAAGTTCCGAGGAAACCAGACGATCCTCGTTGACGGGCTCCCTGTGGAGGTCTTCTGGGACGTGCACAGTTGGCTGTTTGGCTCGGCCGTGGGCAGCGCCGTGTTCATGTTCCAGACGTGCCTCTCTTTGGAGAAGCTGTGGCCGTTCTCGCAGGTGCTCAAGGAGACTCACCTCGACTGCATCGGCTTCTCCCTGGTTTTGTACATCTGGAAAGAATGAGTACATGTATTGCCTCGCCATTAATGTGCGCTGTGGATCTTAAGCATCCAAATCTGCTCGTTCTTCTTGTCAAATTTACATGCTAACAGAAATAACTTGAGTTACTCCAATTTCTTCTTTCACACAGTTCTATCCATGATTTATTCTTCATCTGAATTTGAACTGGTTGCAGCAAATGTTAAAGTTTTCTGTTTCTGAATTCTAAACTGGTTGATGGATCAGAAAGAAAAAGATCTGTTTTTTATTTGGCAAGCTCCAATTTTGCATCCATTTGCGAGTGTAGATTTAACTGCACTACCACAACAAACATTTGTGGCACAAGTTTCCGCACGAGGATTTATACGGAAACAGAAACACTGTTCTGCTGCAGAAATAAGATTCTATCTGATAAGTTTGATCTCTGTTTGGACATGTGATTCAACAATATTTTTATTTATGACAGAGGATGAAGAGAATAAAAAGATACCAATACATAAGGATAGATATTGTATGAATGCTTCTCTGTCATTTTAATTTCTTAATTTCTCATAATGGTATGAGAGGTAAGTCTATTGACTTTTGAGGATATTTTTTTTATGCGAGTATTAAATCTCGCTCTAGGATTTATTTTTTTTATTTTGCATCGGGAGGCTCTATATAAAATTTTTAAGATTTGAATTATTCTACATTTTATATCATCTATTATTTTCTTCGTTTCAAAAAAATAATTCTAATCATCTCTAAGGACATAGTTCAATTAAAATTAAACTTACTAAATCTTTGTGTTCTCTACGTATGATTTCTCTCTCGTTTATTACACATAACAACTTAATATTAATTATTTGATATATTGTTAAGTTATATTATTTGAAAAGCACGAATCTAGGCGCTTTCATATGATATAAAATATTTTATTTTAACATATTTTAATTATAAAGTAATTTTAAATATTAACTAAATAAATTGATTTATTTTAAAAAAAAAGAAATAGTTGAGTCATCAATTCAGATTGATCGAGATTAAAAAAGTTAAAATTCATATCCAATACATTGATAGTCATTTTTTTAGATCGATTTGAATATTGTTTGTGACAAAACTAAACTCGATTGAGATTGAGTCGGTCCGAATTATGAATTCATCGAGTTGATCTGATCCGATAAAAACTCCTAGCAAAGATTATATTATCATACATCAAGCTCAATTTGATCAAAACTAATCGGGTTCTTAACACAATCAAGTGACAACCGAGCTAATCCCTTTCGTATGCAAGGAAAGTGGATTGCCAGCATTTTCAATTGATTTTTTGTTTCATTGTTTGGGATGATCAAGAAAAATAGAAAGTTATCGTTATATATACTCTATAAAGAGATAGGTTTCCAAGGGGAATAAATTCAAAGAAAACTGACTTTTACAATATTTTTTAAAAAAACTATGTATAAAGACATTAGAAAAGAAAAAGGAATCCCTATCCCTACCGCACATGGAAAGATGAACGGTTATTCTTAAGAGCCTCTTAAGTTTTATTTATTCTTTATTATACATTACTATGTTGTTTGTTTTTTTGGCATTATAAAGAATTAAATTGCTAGTCTGATACATATTATTTTGTGTGTCAAGCTGAACATGGCTCTACAACCTCGTAGGCCAAGAATGGGCCTTGATCCAATGCATATATCTCAGCCTATGAAACAAAATATACAAGGCATACATCACACTACAGCCTACACAATTTGTGAAAATATTTTTGTCGGGAAGTAAAATGAAAGTTGGCGGGTTATGACTAAAATGAAAGTAAAATATTATAACCTCATATAAAATTGCTGTAGTATCCAGAATTTTGTTAAACCAGAATTTTAATAAATAAATAATATTTATTAATTGAATTAGATAATATACTCTATTTGGGTAAAAGTACAAGAAAGTTATAGATCCCCAAAAAATTCTTTTAGCTATTATTTATCTTTCAAGCCCTAGTTGTCACACCTCTTCCTCTTTCTCTTCTCCTTCTCTATTAGGCACAAAGGTAAGAACCAAAACTTTTTTTTATTTTTCTTTGTTTTCTTCTCTTTCTCCTTCTCCTTTAAGTTGTATCAAAACTCTTAGGAGACCATGAGACAAACAATTGCACATAGATCAAGGGATTGAAGATGAAGGTTAAAAGCGCGAAGAACAAACAAGGATAAAACCTACGGATTAGATATTTAAAAAGGCGGACCCCTCTAGATCGGTTTTTCTTGATTTAATGATTGCATGCTAGGTTTTCTTAATTTTATGGATGAAAAGTGTATGATGATGTTCATACCTTAGAATCTCAATTTAACCTCAAGTATGATTAGATTTAATTGAAGACGATTTAGAGTAAGAGTTTTTTTATTCGTATGATAATGTTTGCACTAGTATGATCCATATATTTTAGATTTGTTCGATTCTCCATGATATGAAATCCATGTATTTTAAGAACACAAGAAGAACAAGAAGGAAAATGGGATCGTATCGGCCTAGATGCCTTTGGTCATGGTCGTGACAAACAAATCACAAGCCGTGATAGTGGGAGGTTGATGGTTCATCTTAAGTCAAAGTTGTGACACATCAAGTCATGATTGTGAAACAACATGAGGAACATTGTGACACACCATGTCACGAGCCATAAAAAGTAATTCAAAAGTCGTGCTTTCGGTCACGACCATGATACGTAGTGTCACGACCGTGAAGTTGTGAGGAATTGTCATGCTTTCAATCATAAAGACTACGTCACGAGCCATGACGAAGCTTGAGAAGTGTTATGTCTTCGATCACGATCATGAATGTTCTTATCACGGGCCATGACAAAGTTTACATGCAGTCACGACCATGATGGGCTATGTCACTGGTAGTGAAATCCTAGTCGTAGTCGTGACAAAGCTTGTCACGAGTCGTGACGAATATTCACAAGTTTTTTAGTTTTATTATTTTTCAATTCCAATGATAGATGCAACAGACTTTTTCTCTGAACACTAAGGACTAATATGTGGACAAGATAAGGGTCAATCATTCTAACTAAAATGATGATGAGGTCACCATAGATTGAATACTTGGAAACGATAGCGTTATTAACGATGAAGGACTCATAGAATAGTTGTTATCTAGTTCCTATTGCATAGCTTTCTTCCCGCCTTGCAACAAAAGGATTTCTCAAGTATCCTTCTCGTTCGTGACTCGTGCACCCCCACTGACCTATTAGCGAGACATTTAAAAGACTCATGATCAATTCAGAATCACCATAAAGCAACCCTCAAAATTATACCAAAGTCATTAATGGGATAAATCAAACCTAATAAGATAATCACTTGGACTAATTATTGCATTGATCATACTGCATTAGATATAGGGAATGATGATGTCTTGTATGAATTCAAAATAATGGAAAGATGAAAGTTAAATGATGAATGATGGTTGAGGAGTAATTGATGTTTGACAACAGTCATAGCTTACTCCTTATGCAAAGAAAATAAATTATGATAAAAATGATGAATGTAAGAAAGTGAAGAAATATTATGATTGATTAATGATGCATAAGTATGAATGATGATGTTGTTATAATTTATGCTTAAGCTTTTATTCTATTGTGAATGGTTTATCTATTGTTGCCTTACATTACTAGGCGTTATAGCTCATGATGGATTATTTTTCCCCTGCTTTGGATCCTGCAGGTCAGTGATCTAAGTTGTGATGATGGTTGATGGTGCATGCGATGATGGATGCTCGTGATGATGATGTTTGTAAATGAGTAATGGTCCTTACTCATGAAGTCTCTTAGTCTAGCTCTTTTTCATCGAGTTGTAATAGTTTAAGGCATGTTTATTTTTATGTAAGAATTCCACACTATTCTCACTTTTATGAAAAGATTTTGGTTTTAAAGTTTTATTTCTTCCACATTTTGTTGACTAGTCAAAGTATCATTATAAAGTCGAGTATGTATGATTTGTAGCATTTTCAGGAGGACATTCTGCCACCTGATGGGGTGTGCTACTAGGAGCATTCCAATTGCATATCTAGATAAAAATTTAAATGATATGTCAAGTTTTAGTTTGATGATATCATGGTGATGCTACCAAATTACTTGCATTAATACTTAGGGTTTTTTTTCTTTTACACCCCTTAAACTATGACTTACTTTTGCATCTAATCCATAATTATAAACTTATAATTTTCGATCCACTTTCATCTAACATCATTAAGTTTTCTATTAAATATAATTTATTTTATTTATTAAATTATTTTTTCTACCCCCATGCCTCAACATGTATAATAGAAGAGAAAAAAGAACAAACGAACAACTAATCTAAACAAAAAAATGATTAAGATTGAATGAAAAAAGTTTCTCTCTCTTTCAGCCATGGCTTTCTTCCCTCACCACCATTAGCACCACCAAAAGCAATAACAATAGCAGGCAATGTCGGCACAAATGGAACAACAACAACCTCCCATTCCATTCAAGCATCATTCCTTCCCCTTTTTGTCCTCTTTCTCGCCCTCATTTCTTCGTTTACTATTTCTTTTGAACAATTTGTTTTGCTCATCTCACTTTCTAACATCTATCTATGATATCCAAAAACTTTGTCCTGATCGACGACCAATCGTTCTGATCGCCTTCGCCTCCTCATTCTTGGACCCAAATCTTGCTTCTTATATTCCACCAACCCCCAATTTTTAAGGTTTCCTTCCTCCATTATGCTTATACTGTTGTTTGGTAGACAAATATTTTTTCTATTTTTTTGTAGTTGTTAACGTCATGAGGATCACTCCCGACTTGGTGATCGGAGTGGAAGATGAATGATGTGTGTAGATAAAATCGCTAGCAAGTACACTAGTCATATAAAGTAATAGAGAAAGTGAGTAGAGTATCGTTCCCACAACAATTGATATTATTATCTATCTAATTCCATAAACTAATAGGAGATGACAGAGGTTTTGATGAAAAGGATAAGATAAAAGATCAGATTAAAAATAAAATTCAAAAAGTTTGATATAAGCAAGCACTGGTCCAAAATGAATAATTAAGAAAAAATCAAATTTTATTTGATTTAAAATCAGTTTTAACCAATTCTTAAGAGGATTAGGATTCACTTAAAGTGTGATGTCCTCTCTAGGATGCACAAACTATCTCTAATCTAATAGACTCTACTATTCTTCTTCAGTATGTCAATCTAATCTATTAGGGTTTTGAGATGAATTAAACTATAAGCCCTAAACTATGGGTCGTTCCTCTCTAGGACACCAACCTCGCAGACCTCACACCCAAAGTATTCCTCTCCAGGATGTTATCTAGATGTGGTATGTAATTAATCATGAACATGTCATTCCTCTCCAGGATGCTAACAGATCATAATATCAAAAAAATCATCAAAAGCATTAAGAATTGCATAACATACACATAAGAAATTGGAGAAAATGGATTTAGTATAGAAATTAGTGTTTTCCAAGTTTTCCCTTTCACAAGAATTCTCCATAAAATATAAACCTAACAATAGACATGAGAGTTCATCCTTCGAAAAATAAAAGACGGAAGATACAACAAAGATTTAGAATCAAAAGACCTCGATGATCACCCTTCGGAAAGCTTGTTGTAGCACTTTGTCTTCTCCTCTACATATAGGCACTTCTAGGCTTGAAGAACATCCTCTGAATAGAGGTTTTGAGGATTATTTATAGGTTAGACGAGTCCTTGACTTGATAAACATTGTTTGGGAGAATATCATGTTCAAATTAGGTCAGAACCGTCGAAAAATCACCTAAAATAGACTCAAAATCACTAATTTAACTTAATCCCGTGAATTTTCATGGCCCTTGATAGTCTTGTCACGGTCGTGATAGAAGGAATGTGAAGAAAAATGCATCTTGTAGTTGTCAGAGGCTGTGACATGGGTGTCACGATCGTGACCGAGGTTGAAAACTACATCTTGGTTCTGGACTATCATGGGCCGCGAAATAGGTGTCACAATCGTGACCGAAGCTAAAAATAAATTTTGGAGTTGTCACGGGACGTGACTTTCAGTGTCACGACTGTCACATTCAACTGGATATTTTTCATGCCCGTGATGATGTTCTAGGCGTGAGAGATAGAGAAAATGCAATTTTTGAGTTGTCACGACCGTGACATTTAGTGTCACAGTGGTGACATTCACCTGGAGGTGTTAATGGAGTGTTATGCTGGTCTATCACGGCCGTGTCATTCATTTGGAAAAGTTCGAGCGCATTTTTTGGTTGTCAAGGGTCGTGACTTTTCTATCACGACGTGCAGTCCCTCTTAGCAACACAAGCATATTGAAATCGTCATTCTGGGCTCGTGTTAACTCCGATTTGAGTGTTATTTTTTCCAATGTCTTCTTCTCTTCATTCTCTACTCTCATTGATAATAGATTTCACAATTGGGTAATTTTATGTTTTAAAATAAATAAATGCAAACATAAAATGATACGTGCAACATAGAAATGAATGCAAATTGGACCAAATATGCTATGCAAAATATGACTACTTTAGCACGCATCAAACTCCCCCAAGCTTAAAGTCTTGCTTGTCCTCGAGCAAAATTTAGAGCAATCCTCAAGACTCTTCCTTCATAACATATTTCTAGTGAACCAACACTTTTCTTGCACCCCCATCTCTCTTGCTTCTCACTAGCAATCCACTTTCATCAGTCCTCCTACTTCAAAGAGTTTCTGACCCATAAACAGTTTAAACAATTCTATCACATCTAACATACAGAGTATATCAAACTACAACATTAATGTTGAAGGCAAAAATATCAATTGAACTTATACTATTAAACAATGAAAATAACTTGCATTTTTTAACGTTCTCATTTCCAATCAGGATTGCACAAGAAAGTCCATGTAGCGGGGTTTCAGTCGATGGATCCTAGACTAGACAGTCTTAGGTCACAAGGATTTAAGAGTCCCTAAGGGTGTGCATGCCCGAACATTCTCAAGTACTAAATGAAAAGGTCGAACTAGGTAGTTGAACTAGCACTTAGGCGCTTCTCCAATTGGCACAAGATGGTCCATATAGCGAGCTTTCGGCTAGTGACTCCCAAACCATATGGCCTTAAGGCAACTGGTGTTAAGGCACCCCTCGAGCTTACTTGGCCGAACTTATCTAGGATCTGGATAACAAATAACATCAACTCATTTATTTCACATTTTATACTTTTTCATTCTAAAAAAAATCACAATATTTTGTTTCTTTTTATTTTCAACGACATAATTTTTTTTCAAATTTTCCAGTTTGCATTTTTTCAAAAATTTCGATAAGCTCAATACTTAAATGTTCAATAAAAAGGTTGTAATAATCTAGCTCAAGTATAATAAATCTGAAAAAAAATTATAGTCTAAGGAATCATAGCCCTTATTGATAAAATTCAGGAATTCAATACATACTTGGTGATTTGCATTTAAAAGAATGACACTTGAATTTCATAGATCATTCTAGATAGCTCTAGAATATATATATATATATATGGGTTATTAAGATGGAAATGATATTTTTGGATTTCTGTTTTCATTTTTTTTATAAACACTCAACAAAATGCATGCATATGATGACAAAATGCAACTAAACATTAAATGCAAGACAACACCAGATGCAAAGAAAATGCATGAAATGCCAATTCTCCAAAACTTAAACGGAACACTATCCTCAGTGTTAAGCCTCGACCGAGGGAGATGACACAATGACAATTAAAGAAAATTACAACCTAACTAATCCATCGGCAATGGTGACGATGTGAAGAACGATCCATAATGGCCCCTGAGCTGGTGTGATACTTGTGCATGCATCTAATCATCTTGTTGGTGTTGTCCTGGCATGCACAACTCTTCATAATAATCTCCAACTAGTACAGTTGCTCCGCTTTGATTGCCTTCAAGGTGGCCTAAATGTTTGAAAAATCATATTGTGTAGAGTAGGAGGACTAACGGGCATGTCGTAAGTATACTACAACTTTCCAAGCTGAAAATACTTTTTTTCAAAAATGTTTTTTAAGAAATTTTTGAAGGGATGACTCCTAGACTCAAAAATTTACTAAAGAGACCTAAATTGAAATATAAAAACTCTAATACTAAGACTCAAAAGCACTTAACTAGCTATAAGAAGGTTTAAACCAATGCTGCTAAGTTATAGCCATTAGCTTGACTATGTCTCAAATTGTGCTCAGATTTATGCGAGGTTGACATTATCCACTTGCAAATAGCTGAAGGAAAGAAAAGGAACAAACTCATCCAAAAATATATACTTTCGAAGCGATGGTGGGGACCATTGCTCCTCGGCAATATAAGTCCGGTTGGGGTACATTTATTTTTCTCAATGCTCCAAGTGGCATTGTGATTGCATGACATTGTGCATCTGGAGGCTTCACTTGCAACTTTGGCAATGTAAAAGGTGTTGGTTGTTTTTCAAACGAATATGAAGGTCTTAAATGTTCCTGAAGTTGATTTGAACTTTTTGGCCTCCATTGCATCACTAAAATCTTCGAGATTGCTTGTACATTCCTCCTATCTAATGGTAAACATGAAGGAGATGATGCCTCCAACTTTTGTTGCACCATTGAATTGGAATAGATGATGTCTTTGTTGTTGATGACATGCTGCTCTTCTGAGGTGGGTGAGCTAGAGAAAATATTATAGTAGTGATTGAAACTTCCAAAGGTGAGCTCTTCCTTCGAACTTATCCATCTTACTTGATGTATATGCACTTGTCTCTTTGACACGCCACTGAGTCATCCATATCCTCTTTGTAAAATTTCTTTTGGGTCGCCAACTATGTTTATAGGAATAGTGACATGGACATATGATAATTGTGGAGTCCTCCTTGATGTCCCTCTCAAGTTTAACATTTTGAGAAATTAATTGCACAACTTGATTCTCTAATGCGTGTACTTTTGCTTCTAGGTCATCGAACCTGAGTTGACTTTCTAATTTTTGAATGACATCATCATTTTCAATTTTGTTCTTGAATTGTGTCAATTGTGACTCCAAATTTTGGATGAGTTGGTCTTGCATCGTAAGCCGATTTTCAATAGTTGTGATGAATTGATCAATCATCTCTTCAAGATTTTTCTTTGATTTGCAAGATGGCGTGATGACGCTCTCTTTATTATTGTTGCATTGCCTTAAATTTGTAAGTTGTCTATCTAGATTTGATCTTGTTGTACAAAAACTTTCTTCAATAAGAAGCTCATTGTATTTTTTATCGCAAGAGAATCCCCGGATAAGTCATTTGTTTGAACATGTTGAGGCTTCCACATGTTGCTTTGAGCAGATGTTGCCTCAATGTGGGTTCCATCTTGCTTGGACCACTTCTTTATTCTCCTAAACTTGTTGATAGGTGTTTGCTTTCTACTTCACCATTGAGGATGTGATGATATGAGCGTGGTGATCTCCTTGTGTACAGAAAATTTTCCTAGAACACAATACTACAAGAATAGTGAAACTAACAGGAAAGAAAGAAAAAAAAGAAAATCTCAAAGTAGCTAATGAAATCAGAATAGATAATGAATAAAACATGCCAAAATTTGATGCATATTAATTATACAAATAAAATCGCTAACAAGTGCACTAGTCGTACCAAATAATAGAGAAAGTGAGTAGAGTATTGTTCCCACGATGATTGGTATTATTATCTATCTAATTCCACCAACTAATAGGAGATGACAGAGGTTTTGATAAAAAGGATAAGATAAAAGATCAGATTAAAAAAAAATTCAAAAGTTCTTATGTCAACAAACACTAGTCTAAGATGAATAATTAAGGAAAAATCAGGATTTATTTGATTAAAATAAATTTTAACCAATTTTAAAAATATTATGGTTCACTTAAAGTTTGATGTCCTCTTTAGGATACACCAACTATCTCAAATCTAATAGATTCTATTGTTCATTTTCAATATGTCAATCTAGCCTATTAGGATTTTAATATGCATTAAATTTTAAGCCATAAATGATTGGTCGTTTCTCTCCATGATGGCAACCTCATAGACCTCACACCCAAGGTATTTCTCTACAGAATGCTACCTTGATGTGATATACAATTAATTATAAAAATCAAAGAAAATCACCAACATGTCATGCCTCTTCAGGATGCTAACAGATCATAATATGAAAGAAATCATCAAAAGTATTAGGATTTGCAAAGCATACACATAAGAAATTGGAGAAAATGAATTTGATATAAAAATTAGGGTTTTCAGGTTTTCCCTTTCACAAGAATTCTTCACAAAATATAAATCTAATAATAGACATGAGTGTTCATCCTTCAAAATATAAAAGAGGGAAGATACAATAAAGATTCAGAATCAAAACACCTCAGTGATCACCCTTCGGAAAGATTGCTGCAACACTTTGTCTTCTCCTTTACATGTAGGCACTTCCAGACTTGAAGAACATCCCCTCAATAGAGGTTTTGGGGGTTATTTATAGATTAGAAGAGTCCTTGGCTTGATAAACTTCGTTTGGGAGAAGATCACATTCAAATTTGGATCAGAACCATCAAAAAATAACCCCCAAAATGACTCAAAATTTGGATCAGAACCTAAAACGGACTCAAAATCAGAAATTTAACTTAATCCCGTGAATTGTCACGGCCTTTGATGTAGGATCTAGATGGCACCAAGAGGGGGGGTTGAATTGGTGTATTAAAACTTTTTCTACTTTTACTCAATTAGGTTAGTTATATCAGCGGAAGCATACACATGCAAATATAAACAAGTAGAAGAAGAGGACAGAAAAATAAACAAGCAAACACAGAGGTTTGTTGACGAGGTTCAACCGAACTCATGGCCTACGCCCTGCTCCGGTCTTCTCAAACTCGAGACCTCCGGAGATCACTGAACTCCTTCTTCAAGGGTGAAGTCTACCTTACAACTTCTCTTTTCTTTTCTAGAGGGCAAGGAGAAAACCTCTTTACAAGTTCACTCACGAACTCTCACTCCCTTCTATCTTGGATTCTTCACTCGAATCACAAAAGGAGAACTAAGGCTTTTTCAGCTCAAGCTCTCACTAGCTAATTTGTCAAAGTTACTTCCCAAGACTCTTGGGATTACAATATATACTATGCAAAAACATGACCTAATATGTCAATCAGAAAACTAGCCATTAATGCAAGTACATAACACTTTACCTAA